>JAYMFT010418856.1:0-17765 GCA_038088735.1 Panulirus argus | reverse complement strand
GCCTTACACCTTTGATAAAAACTTCTCACTGCTTCCAGCAGTTTACCTCCCACACCATATATTCTTAAGACCTTCCATGCTTGATTGCTGTTTACTGCATTAGCGAGGTAGCGCCAGGAACAGAAAAAGAAGGGCCACATCCGTTCACATCCATTTTCTAGCTGTCATTTGTTATGCATCGAAACCACAGCTCCCTATTCACAACCAGTTGCCAAAACAGAATACAGTCTTGTCAGAGATTTTCTATATTTAAAGAAGCCCATCTCTCCCAGATGCTAGGTGTAGTGCAGCATTAGTTTGTAGGAATCCCTAGAAAAGATGTCTAGGTTTAATGCCAGGATGCTTTCAGAAAGGAGATTTAGGGTTGATATGAATAAATGAATAAACACCTTTGATGTAGCAGAATAAAGATGAGTGATATTCTGTTTCTCCTTTTACATAGAAACTTGGAGAACGTTTGGCAGAGTTTAAGTGCCATCCAACTATCTTCCCTGAACCACTCCGTCGCCCTTTTCATGGTCGGGCTTGTAGATGTATGCCCTTCAGTGCAGTGAGTACTAAACATAGCTTTAGCTTTGGCCTTTGGAGCATTTGTGACCTGATTTTTTTTTTTTTTTTTTTTCTTAAGATATAATGAAAATCAGTTTATGTATTATGAATTTAGGATTCAGAATCATAATGTATTGACATTCAGCTGACTTAATTATTCATATTTAAATCCTTTGTTCTAAAATAGAATAATGTAAGGCATTTTAATGTTTTGGGACCTTGATTATAACATATGTGTGGAATGTAGATTCAGTTTAGCCTTTGCAGCTCTAGTGTACTTAGCAGAATCCTGTAAGTAAACTCTGAGAGTAAGTAGGATATAAGTAAAAGTTAGGGATATTATTGCATATAAAGTAAGCAGTGTTTGTTGGATAGAGAGAGATGAATGAAAAAGGGTGTTGTACACTTAAGTAAGAATGGACAAAGAGCTCCAAAGGGTAAGAAGATTATTAATTGGCTGGTGATTCAGTTTTATGAAAGTCTGGGAATAAATGGAGATTTTGTGAGAAATGATAAAAGCTAGAAAGGAAGTATAGTCATGAAGTTTTGCGAGGGTCCTTCCGCTCTGAATGCAGAAAAAATTGATATGATGTACACCATGTATATAAAGAAGACAAGAGATTTTGAAAGAAGATTGATGAGGATGAGGTGAATGAGGAACTGTAATAAGTTTTTCTAGTTTTATTGGTTTAATTATTAGTGGTGGTCAGCTATAAGCGTGGCTGGGGTAACCTGAAATAACCCTGTAAAGGAATTACCGAAGGACAATCCTTGCCAAGTTCATCTTAGATTAATCCTATAGTTTTAGAGAAGATTAAAATGTGGAAAGGTAATGGATGGATGACAATGGACAATGACTATGGATGATAGGTGCCAAGTGATGGAGGAAAGAAGAGTGCAAGCAACTCTTGTTGATCTTGAAAAACATACAGCAATACAGTTTGTGACAATAGTTGAGTGCATAAAAGTGGAGAGTATGTGATGAAAGTTATCAAAGACTTATAAGGTTTTTTTGTTGAGAGGTTATGGCTTATTTTAGAAAGAAAAGAATCGAGTTACTTGGCTATGTTGAAATAAGAAGTAAATGCATTACATCATGATTTTTTGTGATTACATCAGTTCATTTGGGAAATAACAAGTAAACTATATACCAATTGATTATGTTATCATTAATTGCTTGATGTTATTTCATTCAGGTCTCACACTCCAATGTGTCATTGCTTGTATTAATTTTTCAGGAATCTACAAAATCAAAAATTTCATATTGCTTTATTATTTGATGATTTGCTGTATATGTTCATATTAAGGTGCTGGTAATTCACCTTATATATTTTTTGCATTTTGCCAGCAGCCATTCAGCAACTTTCTTCTCTGCTATTGCTTGTTAGTAGAAGACCATCATTTTTTGTTTCATTTAATTTCAGTGATTTTTAGATACAAGAACAGAATTTCCTGCTGCATATAATCAATCTTTGCCATGGCCACCCCCTTAAGGGAGTTCCTGGAGGGAATAGGCATGGTAAATATAGATAGTTTGAAAGGTAGATAGATATGATTGATCTTTGTTGGTATATTCTCTCCCTCACCTTTTGTACGACTGCTGAGTTACCTTTCAGAGTTATCAAGAGTGTCAAAAAATTTTGTTTTGAGTTTTATGTACCTTGTTATTTTGCATCATTATGAGGACAGAGATACTGATGTTTAGGATGTTACCAACATATTAAGTGCAGGTAGTGATAGATAATTTATCAAAAGGATTATGGAATATAGAGGTAATATAGGTACTACATAGTCTTTTCCGAGAAAGATGTATGAATTTCAGGGTTGAATTGATGTCCTCATGATGTTTTTGGATCAGTGTACAAGGACTTAAAGTGGAAAGACTGTCTGTTGGAGCATGATTATGTAGAGGACAGTTTTTCTAAATTAGCTTATGCTGTTCTTAGTGGTAAACCTTTAATAGATTTAGGAAACATAGAGAGGCTGACTGCCATAATGTGTTGTGTTGCACAGGATATTTTATATTAATCCATGTAAAGTGTAGATAGGAACTGCAGTGATGAGGTAAGTGAAGTTGACAGTAGAAGTAAGAAGTTTACGTAAGATGCATATTGCAGATTGAAATAGTACTTTGTATTTAATGTGAACCGATCAGTTTTTGTATGTGATAATAGTCTGGTAGTACTTGAAGTTTCTTTGGAGCAATTCCAGTTCATGATGGGTATTGGGTATGTAACAAAAGGAAGTTGAATATGGAGATTGACAGAATTGATGTAAGTGCTGAAAATAGAATGAGAAAAAATAATTCCCATAGGTGGTATAAATTATCTTGGCTTGAGAAATTTATTATTTTGCATACATGTGGAGGTTTTTCAAAGAAATGGGTCACTGCTGAATTTACCGAAGAATCATCTCCAAATATTTTTCAGTTTTTTGTTCTCTTTGGAAAATCCTTCCTGCAATGAGAATAGAATTGGTGTAGTGAAATATACAGGAATATAATATAAGATAATGAAAGGATATACTAATGTTGTGAAGTAAGTACTCATAGTAGAATGATTATCTAGTCATCACTGGAAGTGCTATCTGAAAATGAGGAGGAGATTGTTCTATCTTCAGTTTATTCTTTCCAATATTCACTGAGCATCTTTATTTTGTAAATCACTGTCACATTCCTGTATTCAAAATCATCCTTCATTGATTGCTGCATACCACTTCTTAACTTTTTTTGATACTTCTGCTAATCTTCTTGTTTTTATCTTTTGATATTGCAAACAACAGATAACTTTTCCACATGCAGTAGTGACAAGGACATGCAGAAATCTTAAAACATGTTTTGGGTGATACTTTTGCTGTTGTTAATGAAATATGTTGGGAAGATTCTGCATGAACACAATAGATAGTGTATTTGATTTAGTTTTAAAGCTTTTTTTCAAGAATATGGACTTCAGTTAACTAGATAACAGGTGAGGGAGTGAGCCTTTAATGACATCATGTGGCCTTTAATGGGAAGGTAGTAGTGCTAGTAATGTCTAGAATTAGAGGGAAGCTGTATATATTTCATTTGTTTTACGGAAATTACCAACTATCCCATCAGTTGTATGCTGATAAGAACTTTTAGAATTTTAACAACCCTATGATACAACATTGTGTTTTGTATAATTGGAAGTTCTCATATTCATGTAGCAATTTGCACTGTAGTTGGCCTTAAAGAAATTTGTATAACGTATTAAGAATATTGTCTAAGTAGTCTGAAAATGCTGCTTTGTTCTTATATGTTTATTGATAATGCAGTGCAACTAGTCACTTTTACTTCTCTTATTTATTCTTGTAATTAGAAGACAGACTGCTGTTACATTGTAACATTGGATATACTGATAACCGAGTAAAAGATTGGACTTGCTTGTGTTGAAGACTGCAAGAGAGATATTGATTTGTTGACATAAGCTAGTCACACAGTCTAAAACCTCTGCAGGCAATACAAGACCTTCCTTCTGAGAAGCCTTACACTGTGTCTGCCAATTACCTTCCTGACTTTTTTTTTTAGAAGTTTTCCCTATGGGATGAAAGTTAGACCTGTTGATCTGGATTACACAAGCTCAGTTTATGTATTAGTTTAGGCTAAGATTGCTTTCTCTTGGTAGATTGTTATGCTAGGGCAGGAAATTATAATAGTATGTCATTAAGAATCAGGTTGGTCATATAAAAGATATGTTTCAGGGGTAATTCCCGTGTTCTTTGTGTTATTGTTCTTGTATTAACAAATTCAGAGTGATTATTGCATTTTTGTGATACAGATAAGACGAGATTTTTCACCCTGGTTGTCTTGTTGTATTTGTTCTTTTATTAGATCAGACATTAATGGTGTTTTTTAATGGATGTGCTTTTGTTTCTTTATTGTGAACAACTTTGTCATGATGTATCATTTACAAGTACTAGAGTTTGTGTGGAATATAGAAGGTAATTAATCTTGTAAAATATCTTGTGGTGTGTACTTAAGGTGATATATCTCTCAAAATCAAGGATCATATATGTATACATAACATCATGAAGTGCGGTGAGTTCCACTTTTCATGTACCAGGAGTGACCCAAAGTTTCCATTTTAAGACATGAAGCCAGTGTTGTGGCATTGACGCAGTACATGGCTTGAGTCTGAAATCCAGTCTTGACCTTGGATGACACTTTGTTATGGTCAGTCGCTCACTGCAAGGATTCCTGGTTGCTCAGACCTTGTTGGACTGTAAGGTTATGGAGTTGACTGAATATATCATTGTGGTCAGTGACTCATTATACATGTATAGTCTTTGATTGTAGTAGAGTAGTTAGGGCAAATGTAAACATAAGTGTCAGGACAGGTACAGGGAAGATCAAAAGTTAGAAGTAGAAAGTCGATGAGTGTATGTAAGTTTGGAAACATACACAAAAGTAAATTAAAACTGCAGTATTTAAGAAAGATCTACCTGAGCCATTGTGTAATGTAACAGAAAAGGAATGTAGAAAAAAATTTTTTTTTTTTAGATTTATCATCCTTAAGTAGACAGTAGCATAGAAATGAAGAATTATTGAAGTTGTTAACACACCAGGTTCTTTCTTTGGCCAACAAATTTGGTAATAGAGGCAGTTATAGATGTGACCTTATATAGATATGTCAGTTCCTTATCTTATAAAGTTGTCTGAAACATATTTTTTGAATTTGGAGCAGTCTAATGACGTGGTTTTTTATTACTCTTTTCACAGTTGTTCTATGTACTTTGCACATTTCAGCTTCTCTTTACATGATTGGATTTCCTGAACTGGTTGTTGTTGCTTGTGGTTCATACTTTAATTTTTTCACTTCTTATAGTTCCTGCAGAAAAGCATGTGTTTTATTCTTCTTGCAAATGAGCTAAACAACAGAGGATCCTTTAACAGGTATTTTGTTGCTTCTGGGTTTCTAAGTCTAGAATAGTGAGAGGTGCACAGGGATGAGAAAAGCTTTGAGAATTGTTCAACCTATGCCATCCTGTTGTAAATATGAGAAATGGGTTATCAGATGTGTTTAATTGGTATTTCGATTAGTATTCAACTATTTTAACCTGTTTATTAGTCATCAGTCTACATTTGCACTTGTTACTAACTTGCTGTTTCATAAGACTTTACATAACTGGAAATATAGGCCTAAATACACTATGTAGGTTAGACGGATTTGAAATTTGTTACTTTACGTAAAACACTTGTAAGATGGCTTTTCTCCCTGCCTTTTTAAAATTTGACATTGTTTTATTGTATCAGTTGTCTGTACTTTACATAAAAGACCAGTTTTGTGTATTAAGAGTCATTATAGTTCAGTGATAGTGTTATGATATCCTAAGTCTGTAATAGAAGGTGGTTCTTGTTATAGTTTGTAGGGGTTTTCACAATGCCATGTAAGCTGGTAATTCATTATTTAGTATCACTTGTATATCACTCCATGCTAATAGCATCTGTTGCCACTGTTGCTACATCTCTGGTAAAGCCTTCAGTGTTTAAACTGCTGCTTTTGCTGTTCTAGCAGCTCTTGCTATTTAATGCTGCTTATAAACACCTGTACATCAGTAACTGACATTTTAGTAATGCTTATTTTTTTTTTTTATATGAATTATGGCTTTGTCTCTTGTTACCAATCAAGAGGTGTGGTTCAAGCATGATTTGGTACTTCAATGTTGTGCTACAGTGTAACTTGGGCATGCTTTGATTTAGCTGAGGTACAAGAAATGTGTGGCACTTGACCTCATGGTTATGGCGTGAGTCCGGGTTCATTTGATGTTTCTGACTCAGAAAAATGATACCTGTCAAAACATAACCTCCTCTCCATTCATTACATACCGGTACTGACACGATCTGATGTATGTGATCCGTGCACACATGGATGAATTCAAAGTTTTTTTTTTTACCTAGTGATATAGCTGGGCTTCATCAGTCATCCCTTTGAAGTGCTTGATGGCACCAGGATTCCTCTCCTGAAGCAGTTTGTCAACCTTTTAGCAAAGGTTTTAAGATGATGCACCTGACATCCGTGTGTGTAGCTGTAGTTAAGTAATGTTAGGTCTCCATGTGGACCACAAATTACAGTAAGGGTGTTAAATCGTTACAAAACTAGGCAGAACACAAGCCAGGACTTCTGATCCCGTATCCTTAGCCTGAGGAGTTACATGTTCTTGTGTGTGGTGCAGGAGCTTGGTTTAAGTGGGATTTGTTAAGCTGCTGATTTTTCATCAGTGCTTCTTGATGGGAGTTCAGCTGACAGAAAGGGATAGTTAAATCGTTCGATAGCTCGGGCATGAGGGGCTGAACTGTCATTCCTGACACAAATACGGCAGGAAAAAGAGACATAAAAAGGTCTTTTTGGCTTTAATAATACAGGCTCCTGATCGTATGATGACTGTACAGGTCTGTGGTCGTTGTGTGATATTTGTTTCACAGGTTTCTGGTGGTTTAATTAGTGTACAAGTGTTTGGGCGTTGTTTGACAGGTACTGCAACAGGTTCCTTTTGGTTTGATTGGAGTACAAGTCTCTGGTCGTTGAGTGACAGGTACTGCACAGGTTCCTGGTAGTTTGATTACTGTACATGTCTCTGGTCGTTCATCGACCATCACTTTACAGGTCTTTCGTTTCCATTCCTGTGCAGATTACCATTACGTTATTCCACAGTTAGAATGGAAAGGGTTCCCTGGGATTTGATTTGATAGATTAGTTAAGTTATCGGTCTGGATGACAGTTCCTACTTGTTTTCATTTTCACCTCATTATTTGATATTTACGGGTAGAGATCTCACGCTGGCTTCTGCCAGGGAGTATCAAGAGGCTTCCATATTTCTTCTAAAGTCCGGTACCATCGTTGGTCTGATGTCTTCTAGTCTCTGTTCCACTTCGGTTCTTGCCTTTAAGGTAGTATCCACAACCTTACGTTAGCAATTCAAAGGAAAACAATATATAGAATCCTTTGTAATTTGCCTCTTAAGTTTTTGGATATTTTCATTTCTAGTGCTAAATAGCACTGAACAACTATATAGGTTCTCGCGCTTTACAAATTCCTTAAAATGGATCAGTCGGGTCAGTTAAATTGGTTCGGATCTGTCGTGGGTATAGAAGTGGGACTAAGGCGGTCTAGTCCGTCCGTGATGGCCCACGGACTGAGGGATTTACAGTGATAAGGTATTTATCGACGGACGTGCTCGGGGCCAGAGTCATGGAGGAATGTGTGAGATTTATGTTTTTCCTCCGAGGCGGATCCTGTCGAATCATGGCGAACTTGATGGATGTGATTTAATTACTTAGGGGAATAATCTGAAATTTTTCCCTATTATCACCTCCACGTTTGTTGACATTGTACAGACATAATGGGAACGTGATGAAAAATTAATAATAATATTAATGATAAAATATTATTATTATTATTATTATTATTATTGGTTTTCTTGATATTGTACTGAACAGTCTGAAGCTTGATCGTAAATTCAGGCCCACTATGTCATATGTTTGGTTAAAGTCAACTCCCGCTTAGTTAAGTAAATTTGAATGTACGTAAATTCTGATATAATTTTTCGACATTATGGACCCCTCCCGTAGCCCTAAGCATGAGCTGGCTTTTTTTATCCCTTGGGGCGGGAAAGAGAGAGAGAGAGAGATAGACCCATGTAACATGATACCCCTAAACTTTTTGCCTGATCACCAGAGCTTAGTGAAATGTCTGAAGGCTTTTAAAGGTCGTCGGAAAGGCTCGGTGAGAGAGAGAAAAAAGTTAGGTTTGCGTCATTCCTGAAGGTCGAATCAAGGACGGGATATTCTATAACACACACATACACACATTTAACAAAATTAAAAAAAACTCTTGACTCACACAAGGCTCATAGTCCTGATGAAATTTGATCATATTTGAGGCTGAGAGTGTTTGTTAGATGCACCAGACAAAACCTTTTGAAATGCTGCTCATTTATATGTCTCAGGCGAGAAGTAAAATGCCAGGGTAGTGGAGAAGGGCGAACGTCATCTATAACAAAGGAGACCGGCAACAGGCGCTGAACTACGGAATAGTCTAATGTGTGTACAATTTCTGGAAAAAAAAAGAAAATGTAATTTAAAAGCAAATGGATGAGTTTCTCCAGAGAAGAAATTACCTAAGCGAGAGACAGCATGGTTTTCAGGGTCAGGAGATAATTTTGTAAGAAACCTCATAGATTTCTCTGAGTGTGAGCTCAGGCTTGACTTAGGGGAAGGTTGTGTGGATTGTTCCTCCCTGAAATGGCAGAGAGCATTTAACACTGTACGGCACGGGAGGCTGACGAGGAAACTGCACCACCGGCCAGGAATAAGAGTGTTCAAGAAATGTGGACCCCTTTACAGTACAGTACAAATAGGTAATTACAGAGAAAGTGCTAATAGGTGATTACATGCGAATACATCACCTCAGCGTATTAATTCCCTTTATGTAATTTTTGTTTAGTAAGAGAAAATGGTCTTCCTCCGGCAGATATTTCAGTATCGCTTAACGGAAAGATATTCGAGTTACATAAGAACGTAAGATGTTGCCTTCTGCTGGGACGTGTTCCGACTGGCCTGACGGTCAGGGATGGAGTTACACAAATTCTAAGCTGCTCAAGTGTTCTTACAGCAAGGCTCACGAAGATTGAGAGAGAGAGTGACACATATTAAGCCGCCCCACTTGCTGCTCCCTTACCTAACGAGGATGAAGCGAGTTACGCAATATTCAATTTCCCGGTTGTTCGATCTGGTCATGGGCTCCTAACTCGTCACACACCGACGGAGGGAGGAAGAGAAGGCGGGGGGCGGCGGGAGGATTATTCTCTTGATGATGGGGTTCGTAAAAGTATACTAGTGCTTGGGTTCTGCTCTGAATGTCCGAACTCGTGCTTGAGTGCGTCTCTGTTTTGTTGGGGGAAGTACAGAGTAAATTTGAATTTCGTAACAATGAGGATAGAAGTGGTTGGCCCATTTCCTCTTGGATCTGCCTGTTTTCAGCTCACTGTTCAGTCCTTCATATAAAGGAGCATCGGTCCTCTTATAAGAAGTCATGTGGTTTTATGTACTGATTTATTTTGATTTTCCATCTGTCCAGGGTTTGGAGAAAGCTGTAACAGAAGGTAATATACCATTTCCTTTTGGTTCCTGAAAGCAATTACTCTATCCCTCCTGTGGCTTCAGGAAAAGTTACTTCCCTTCCAGGAAAGCCTTTTTTCCTCCCTTATTACGGCCTTGGGAAAACTTTTAGTTTCCCTCTCTTTGGCTTAAAAAAAAAAAAAAATCTCTTCCAGTGGCTTCAAGAGACTTAGTTCCCAGTGAGTGGCTTCAAGAAACTCCCAATTTCTCCCAATTACCGACTTTGAAAACCTCAAGGTTCGTTCGAGTCTCATTAAGATAAAGGTGATGAACTTCGTGTCCACGGAATACTGTTCCGTTTCTCTCCCGTTCCCCACCCACCGACTTTTGGAACTCTGTTTTCTTTTGCCCTTCCACCACTTTCGGAACCGTTTAGTTTCTTGGTGACTTGTCCAGAGAGAGAGAGAGAAGGAAGGTGGGGTTGATATTCACCTCCCGATGCATATTACATTGAGAGAGACAAGTAGCGTTAACGATAAGGTTCGGAGTGTTATCTAAGAGAAGGATTTACAAGTGGTTAATAGCTGCGTCGAGGTCAAGAGAGTAGGTAAGCGCATCGGTCAGATATTTTTTTTTCTTGGGGTCTCACACACACACACACACACACACACACACGGTCATTCCGGTCGTTGTTAAGGTGGTGTTGGAGGTCGTCCGGAAGCCCAGCGGTCATTCCAGTCGTTTTTGGGTGTTGTAGGAGGTCGTTCAGAGGCACAGTGGTAATTCCGCTCGTTAGGGTATGTACGAGGTCGTCCGGATGCCCAGCGGTCATTCAGGTCGCTGTTAGGTGGTGGTAGAGGTCGTCTGGGGGTCGCTCCGTTCGTTAGGTGATGTAAAGAAGTCGTCTGGAGGCCCAGCGGTCATTCAGGTCGTCGCTAAGTGCTGGTTACGTGTCTGGTGTGCGTGATTAAAAGACGGACGTGTGGTTAGTGACTCACTGCTGGGTCTGGCACCTTACCTTACGTTTACCTTACATTGGCCTCGGAGGCTATAGGGTGGATGATTTTTAAGATGTGGAAAATCTAACAAGCACACATTTTATTAAAGGATGTTCCCCAAACCAAAATAGGACCTTATGCATTTTTAAGATGTCTGAAAATCCATTTTTCTTTTTTTCTGAGACACTTTGGAGACGTGGGGAATTTTCTATTTTTCCATACAGAGAAAGTAATGTTAAATTTCAAACCACAGTCTTTTGCTCTTTTGATTTTCATTACTGTCGTATGAAATATCTATCGCTACCTTTACCCCAACCGTTGATAGACTTTTATGTTGTTCTGATCAAGAATATACACAGAATTTATTTAAGTTTCCATAATTTTCTGTGGTTGGTTACTTGGGCTTTTTAGATCAACCGATTGCCAAGGTCATATAAGCCGCCACTGCCAAGGTATAGATAGCTACCAATGGAAAAATCTCTTAACCTCATCAGGGATTCTCTAGATAATTTCAAGAACTAACATACCATCGTTGCGTGAAAGGATTATGTAATTTACTGATTACAGTGTAGTTTTCTAAACGGAAATTTTGCTACTTTTCTTTAATAATAAAATTACTATTATCAATATAGATTAATATATGTGGGCATATCGTAGGTGAAGGAAGGAACGGGTCTTTAGGGACGCCGTGGCGTGGTTGGTCACACTGTGCCGGGGCGGATGGCAACATCTTATCTTCTCCGCTTCCTGGTTGTCGAAAATGTAACACGTCACCGCCCCAACCACCAGAGTCTTCAGCTCAGCACGCAGGCAAATATCACTTCGTACGTCAGGCGACTACGTTCGTATATTTCAGACTTATTTTCCACCCACAAGCCCGGACGTAGCCTGTAACAAAGATGGATCGATAGACAACCCCAGAGAAAGAAGAAAAAAATGGAAAGAATGTTCAAGAATGGCACAAAACTATCTGGTGAGAGCTCTTACGATATCGGAGGTCCTCACTTAAGCGGCAATCAACGTTTATCTTGCAAGTCCTTCACTTCAGCAAGATTACAGTGTATTGCTGTCGTGTAACAGCTGACCCGATATGTGACATGAGAGGTCGAATGCCCTCGTGTATCTGGCTGGAGACAGAAAGTCTTGTTGAGATGGCAACAGCTCCGTGGCGGTGCTACTCTGTACTCCACGCTCGACTGACGTTAGAAGATAAAATCAAAAAGTAATAAAAAAAAATGAGAAAGGCTTTAAATGAACAGCTAGAAAAAGTGGTGGGAAATCTGCTTTCTTTCTTTTTTCGTATCAATGAGGTTTCACCTCGCTCTCGTGCAGTTTGTCACGTTGGTTCAGTGAGAGTTTTTTGGTGGCAAGATTTCTTTACGTGGGAATGCAGCGGAGGTGGCAATATAACACTCGCAGATGTCCTATTGCGGCTTAACTTCGTACCGGAATGTACGAAATAGCTTTTCAAATCCCAGATATTTCTGTAAATCGTAAATCTTATGTATATTTTTTGCGTTGATTTAACGGCTGGAAACTAGAGCAGTAACGTATTCATTGGTTTAAATGGTTAAAGCCGTGAAATAGATGAAATTGTCGTTCAACTTTTATTGCGTCTGTAAATTCATATTTGTTGAGAGATCATGAGGATTGTGTTGGTGAGGTTGGAAGAAGCCCAGAATGGTGTAATACGGTGTAGCTGGGGCGGCCTGGCCATCAGGTGCTTAGCTTAGCATAGTCCTAGCTAGAACCTACTGGCCGTGTGGAGCCTAGCCTATCTAGGACGTATTGGCCATCTGGAGTTAAGCCGAGTAATTAGACTGGAGCGTTCCTAACTTAAGCCTTTCCATTCTAAGTTTTTATTTTTTTCTCTTCTAATTGTCTTACTTATTTGATTTGTTTCATTGTTCGTGTAATCAATATTTGTTTGTGTATTACGTTTAAGCGTCATGAATTTACGTGGATCATGACCCTGGTGTGTTTGCGTTCTGTATTTACTTTTTCATTAGGTTGTTCTGGATTCTTTTTTTTTCTTTCTTTCTTTTGTCTTTATCATGGTAATGCGTTTCACCTTGCGTGTCGAGCGGGGTTATTCATATCATGTAAGCCTGTCTCACCAAGGTCGTAAATGGGTTGCTTGTCACGACTTATCTACGTCCTGACGCTGGGGCTTGCGTCATGCACTTTGTACAGTACCATTTCCGGATGAAGAACGAGCAGTAGAAAATCTGAGTATATTCATCAGTTCAAAATAAGAAAGAAAAATTTTGTCTAATTTTCAAAATTTTCACTCGTTTCTCCTCTTTTGAAGTATCAAAACACAGCAACTCGAATTTGCAGTAATATAAAAACATTGGGCTTAACCAAGGCTTGGCCCTAGATTATAGCAAATGTTTTCGACACACACACACACACACACACACATCATGTGTTGAAGATCCCGCCATCAAAATAGCTATAGAACTGATACAACATTTGCCTTTTCGCCAACACATCCCTGCCAGAATTTGCCATACAATTAGCCCTTTTTTATACGATGATTTTATATGAAAATTTTGACAGATGGGAATTCATCCGAATGTTTAATGGCTAAATTTCATGTTCGTGAGGAAGATTGATGATAAACACGCTGTTCTCTTTTACTCAGTTTCTTGTATTTTCGCTCATTTTTTCTTTATTTAGAATTATGAGTGATGATATCAGACACATCACCCTGAAAGATTCATATTTGATAAACTCCATTGGAAAGGATAAGAATAACATTAAAACACTTTTTCAAAATTTTCTCGACTCGGGTCAGTACAGCAGATCTCAAGCAAATTTCACACGGCATTCAGCGTGATGAGATGAGGACAATTGAGTGAATGGTTTGACAAGAAGAAAATAATGGGTGAGTAAGGTGGGGATGTAGGGAGGGGAGAATTGAAGGGGTGTGGAATAAAAGAATAACAGTGGGGTCTGAGCTGGAGATGACCATGATATTCCAAAGTATTGTAATCCCAAAGCATTATTAACCTCAGGCATCACAAACCGTGCATCCTAAACCAGGATTGGGTACTTTTCCATAGCTTTAGGCCCTTATATAACATTTTTTTTTATGCGGATTAATGATGTTTCGGAATAAGTTGATGACCGGCTGAAGTGTATGTGTATGTGTTCCGGACACTGGACGTGACCATATAACCTACAGTCAGTCCTGTAAGACCGAACTTAACGAACATTAGATAATGTGTTTCCCCAAATACCGGTTGTTTTATAAATGCACTGGGGTCCTATTTGCCTCAGTATGGAGTACTGCTGGGGTTATGTAAAGTATTTTTTTTCCTCATGCAGTGAAATTAAAAGGCTTCTTCCCCGTTAATTCTGCTATTACATCTTTACACCTATTTTTTTTTTTCCATTAGCTGTAGCTGTGTGCATCTCTCTATCCCTCTCTCTCTTCTCCAGGTATTTATAACCGCCTGTGCTGTCATGATGTGCCTTTGTGTGTCCTGTTCAGGTCAAGAGGCCGGGGTCATCATGCTCAAGGGACGTTCCGTCGTGCTCTCCGGGTTATTGAGTTTCATTTGTTATGCGTTAAGGTCGTCATGTGGAGCACTTGTGATAGCCAGCTGGCAGAGTCAGTCATTTTGAGCTCTTGAGCAAGTGCTGATGTATGTCTGGCGGGAATTGCTTGCTTGGCTGGCCGTCCTCGGTATCTTGGCTAGTCAGGCCGTCTGTCATATTTGTATATTTGTTGTGTTTCCCAAGGTCGAGGACGTGTGGAAGTTTGTTGTATGTTTCTCAATGGAGAGGGTAAGATTATTTAGATATGGTGTTTATGCTAGTCATCTGAGGACGGCTGTACGCTTCTTGAGAACGACACTTAACGGCCTTAGAGCACGACGGTAAAACCCGTGAACACGCAAGCACGACCCGTGAGGACGAGGGTAGGTAGTACCCATGAGCACGATGGCACTACGACCCATGAGCGCAACGCTACGACCTTTTGGGTACTGATGGCGTGAACAGTGACCCGAGACCCTTTAAAGGTAAAGCCTTCGTATTCAGTGGTCGTCTCGTCGTGCTCAAGGAGTAAATAGTGGGTGGTGATGACTTCCTGCGAGAGAGAGAGAGAGAGAGAGACGGCCTCTTTCCTCTCCCAGCCACCAGGTCGATAAATAGCCGTCAAAAAGAGAATTTTTACATCTTGTTTACTCGTTTCCGTCCCCTGCGCCCTTTGCGGCCCCGGGCAAAGACTTCATTAAAACTTTTTGAGACGCCTTGAGAGAGTTGTTGAATGGGGTAAATGACTTAAATGGGGCTCCATGATTGGCTCAAAGGATGGGATGGTTTCGCTTAATGGAAGCCGTGCGGGGATTGGCCCAGAGGAGTCAGTGACGATGCGAGCCACCATTGGCTGGAATGGCGATGCCAGAGATGAGAGTCGAGGTAGTACTCGAGAGACGAGGACCTGCGACAAGATTTTGCCAAAAGGCATCGCTGGCGCGTAGGGTTCACCACAGGGAAACATGAGTTATTTTGATAGGGGTGGGTCGTGTGAGTTTTCTGTTGACGTGCGTTGCGTGCGATTGAGAGCCCGCAGCCCACTTGTGGGTGGGGCAGAAAATGATGATAGCTAACTGGGCCAAAGGATGATACTCGACAACCTCTGGAGTGCTGCCTCTGCCTCACAGAGAGAAGAGGATGCTTAAAGCTAAAGCACTTCGGGTAATGGATTGTGGAAGCGAAATAGAGGAGCCATGTAGGCTGCTGCTCCTGCACTTGCTCGTACAGTGTTGCCAACACCTTTAGCTTGCTCCCTGCTCTTACAGTGGTGCCACACCTATTGCTTGCTTCCTGCTCTTACAATGTTGCCGCACCTATAGCTTGCTCCCTGCACTTACAGTGGTGCCACACCTTTAGCTTTCTCCCTGCTCTTACAGTGGTGAAGTATGTGTCTGTTACGGCGGAGATTAGTGTGATGAACGGCACAGGAGTCCCGACGATGTTGTACGGGTGCTGCTAGGCTTGGGCCCAGAACGCTACTAAAGTGAGGGAAGAGAGTAGACGTTTATTAGAAACGAAATGACAGGGGGGGACAGTATGAGGACGGTTGATCGAATAAGGAATGGTAACTTTAGGTAGATGGGTGACAGGTAGCTGAGCGTGACTGAGACAGCTGAACAGGTTGGTGCTGAAATGGTTTAGTGATATACAAAAGCGAAGAGAGATACTGGCCAGGGGAATATACGTGTCAGAAGTGGAGGAAGCAAGTAGTAGGGGAAGGACAAGAAGGATGTGGAAGGTTGAAGAGAACGAAGCTTTGAGTTGACGTAGGCTCGAACACTGAGGAAGGTGAGAGGAGTTGCGTGGGACAAAACGAATTGGAGTGATGGGGCTATACGGGGGTCGTAATGCTGCTGCCATTGGGTTTGAACCACGGAATCGGTCTGTGGTGGGGCTTGGCTATGGTTAGATCGGCTTTGTTTTTCGTGCATAATACATGATAGCCACTGATGGGGCTGCTCTCTTCTGTTCCTGGCTGTGTGTGTGTGTGTGTGTGTGTGTGTGTAGCCCACAAGTCATTGACGTGAAGGCAAGTCTTGGCTGTAAATAAAGGTGGCGTCTGACAACGATAGTTGTGTGTGTGTGTGTGTGTGTGTGTGTGTGTGTATTTGTAGCAAGGGCCTCTGTATTTAGGCCACGCTCGGCACCAGTGCCAAGCAGTGGCACCTGGCCGCTCAGGCACTCTCGCACTGCGTATGACCCTGGGGGGGGAGAACGACGTCACGAACCCCTTTGATCACGGCGGCGGGACGACCGACCGACCACCCGCTCGAGCACGACGGTACGACCCTTGGGTATGGTGATATCTGGCCTTTAGAGGGTCAGATTTAAGAGGCCAGGCCTTCATTCCCATGGGTCGTATCGCCGTGCTCGAGGGTCGTACCGTCGTGCTAGATGGGTCGTATGCCGCGTGCTGAAATGTATAATTCCAGCAATATGTATATTAGAGTCATTAAAGTGACATTTATTCTCGGTATGTCGTCTCAGGATGAACAGACGAAACGTTTAAAAAAGAAAAAAAAATCCATTTTTATCGCGTGTTTAAGTTCTATTAAGTAGCTGCTGATCTTCTAGCAAAGAGGCTGAGGACCAGAGAACAAGAGAAGAAGGAGGAGCCACGGCCAGAGGAATTCACGAGTGAAGAGATTCCTTTGTGTTATAAGAAGAGAGGCGAAAGAAAAATTTTTCGTCTCTTGTACTGGTAGACAAAGATGGCGGGTCAGGTACTCGAATGGTCTCTCTCTCTCTCCGTTTGGTACTGAAAGGTGTTTGGGAATACTTAGTAGTAGCTACGACGAGATTTCTTTCCTTTTTTTTTTTTGCCAAAAAAAAAAGAAGAGAGAAATAGCAGGGCTGGTGCGTAGCGCTCACCCAAGGAAAATAATGTTACGAACGAAACTTCTCAGTCGTGAGTGTGTGGGTGTTTGTAGTGTGTGTGTGTGTGTGTATGAGATGGAGAGATTGGACTGAATGCCAGCTAGCATCCCACGTGTGGGTTTAGGGCACAGGAAGGAAAGGCAGCTGCATGAGAGAGAGAGAGAGAGAGAGAGAGAGAGAAAGAGAAAGAGAGAGAGGACATAATGGTGACGATGATGATCCATTTGGCTCGCTGTATTCAGGAATTGTCATAATAGTGGAGATGAGCAGTACCTGGTGTGTGTGTGTGTGTGTGTGTGTGTGGGTGTAAGTTTGGCTCTTGTGGGAGGTCCATACATAGCACAAGTGGCCTGCCCAGTCAGGTCTGGTGTGTGTGGTAGCGACCTGAGCCATGCAGAGCCAGGTGTGTGTGTGTGTGTGTTTACGGATGATCTTTGTGGTCTCCAGCCAAGTGTATATAGTGATGACTTGACCCTCCCTCCCTCCCTTCTTTCTCCTTTCTCACCACCAAGCCAGATGTGTAGTGATGGCTTCTTGACCACACACCCCTCCAACCAGGTGTCCAGGGACGAGACCCGAACTGTGACCGGGTGGGAGGGGGAGGGGGGGGGGTAGTAGTAGTAGTAGCAATGGCCAGATGACGCCACCCCCCCCCCCACCCCCACCCTTCGACCAGGTGTTTAGCTGATGGCGACCTGTCGGGGGTCGGCGCTTTC
>JAYMFT010418845.1:0-17766 GCA_038088735.1 Panulirus argus | reverse complement strand
AAGAATTTAGAGTCATGAGACCCATGACTCTAGTTTGGATTTTAACCGAGTTATGCCCCGTATAAAAGAGGTTTTAACGCAAAACAAAACCCGGGTCATAACTTTTGAGGGAAATTCCGCCATTGTCCACGAAACTCTTAATACAGATGGCGGTGATATACTTTTCCGGGCAGTATTTCCACCCGTTCTTATTTTCCCTTCCTGCAACACTGCAGGCAACACATGCGTGTTTCATGGAACGCCCACGCCCCTCTCGTTTTTTATAATGCGATTTTCCACATGTGCCTCCCCACCCACCCACCCCCCATCTCTCTCTCTCTCTCTCTCTCTCTCTCTCTCTCTCTCTCCTGTTATACGTGATGGTAATTCAGTAATAAAGTAATTGGCTACATATTGTATTGATTTAGTTTCATAAACTTCATATATATATACGTATATATTCGCAACCTGTGTGGGAACTGTGGAGTTCTGTTGAATTCTATAGATGTCGTTGGGTGGTGAGGTGGAGGGGGGGAGGAGGAGCCGTGTGATGTATAGAACGTGTGTGTGTTGTATGTGTGTGGGAAGCACTGCGTTGATGTTAATGATATTAATATGGTTTATGCGGCAGTGTGTGAGCTCGTGTGGGTGGCTTTGACCCGATATACACGGCTACACGGCTAGCTCAGTGGGTTGTGGGTGCTTGTTATTACTTGGTGTGGGTGGCTTTGGCTTGTTGTGGGCTGCGGTGACCTGGTGTGAGCGGCAGTGACCTGGTGCGGGCGACAGTGACTCGGTGTGGGCGGCAGTGACCTGGCGCGGGCGACAGTGACTCGGTGTGGGCGGCAGTGACCTGGCGCGGGGGCGACAGTGACTCGGTGTGGGCGGCATTGACCTAATGCACACAACTCCAACAGCGTGTGTTGTGGGAGGCACTGGGCTAATAATGTGGACGGCACTGACTCGTTTCTGGTCATCTCGTTTCTGAGGCCAGATTCTGCGGGGGACCGGATGAAAAGGGGCGGAAAGCAGCTTTGCTCCTGTAATAAGAAAAAAGTAGATTCCCACAGCAGGCGGCGTTACTGAAGCCGAACAGAAGAGAGGTATTTGCTGTTGGCTCAAAATGTGATGGAGGATCAGGCTACGCTACAGTTACTGAAGGAGCGCCTCGTATAACACCGCTGTCGAAGGAATCTTCCCTGTTTACTGCAGGATAATCGGGTGTTTCAGCCTCTAGTTAATTAAACTGAGTAGTCCTTTTCCCCCACAAAAAAAAGTGCCGTCTACTGCGATTGTAGCTATACCACATTATGTTCCAGTACTTCCCATTGTTCCAGAAGTATATCCGCAAAAAGACAGAAGTATACATACCATGGGGTTGGAATCGAACCCCTTCCAGGGGTCGTATCCGACCCGTGGTGTGTGTGTATACAGTTCCAGAAGTCCAGACAGGATAGCAAGAGTCTGCTCAAACCTTATCAGATGAAGAATTTCCCCGTGTCCAGGAAATGCTCGTATCATTGGCAGTAAAGTAGCAGGTGCCGAGGCTAAAAGCAGCTATATCCTTCGAACTGTGTACGAGCGGAATGAAGTTTTTTTATATTAGGTGTAAATGGCCAGCTGGAAGGGACTTGAAAGGGACCCCCCAAGAAGAAAAGCTTTACTACGGAGGACGAAGGAAGGAGTTGGCCTTCCTCTCTCAGCATGAGTCGCCATTTTCAGGCATATCTTTGTCGATTTGGGACTGGCGATGCCGTGTTGACCCATGGTCACGTAATGCAAGAGGGAGCCCGCTCCAAATATATGACACCTGCAGTTGCAACATGTACTAAAGGAATGCCAGAAAATATGAGTCTTTGTCAGGTATTGAGTTGTTTGATGACAGTGGAAGAATTAAAGGCATTGGAAACATTTAAGTCGACGTTAAAATGAATAAATTGATGATATTTTTCCGGGAAAGCTGGAATATATGCTTTATAAACAGTTCCAAGATTTTTACGATATCTCTCTCGAGCA
Organism: Panulirus argus; assembly: GCA_038088735.1. Classification (NCBI taxonomy): domain Eukaryota; kingdom Metazoa; phylum Arthropoda; class Malacostraca; order Decapoda; family Palinuridae; genus Panulirus; species Panulirus argus. The sequence goes on along the minus strand of JAYMFT010418845.1, from coordinate 15,771 downwards.
AAATTGCGCTGAATAACCATTAGGCTCTAATGGCTTACAGATACCACAGAATCAATCACTCTGACCTTGCGTGGGAGGCATTGACCTGGTGTGGGCGACGCTAACGTAGTTTGGACGACTTTGACCCCTGTGTGGGTGGCAACGAGCAAAATTGTGGGGGGCGGTCGCAGCTTTACTCGGTCTGTGCTGAGCTGGGTGTTGAGTGGAGGTGTATACTGCTACTGGAAGCCGTGACCTGATGTGGGCGGCAGCCGATCGGTCGGTTTGGGCTTTAGAGAAGCAGTGTAGACGATGGGAGATGCAGTGTGGCTGTTTGGTGAGCAGGGAGACGACAGGAGAGGCAGTTTGGTGTGCAGGGAGAAGTTGAGCTTGACTGAGAAAGAGTACTACTGAAGACGACTGAATTGAGACGGCCAGCAGACCGCTGGGGTCATATCGGGGCAGTTTGTGACAGTGAAAGGGAACAGAAATGGGTCCTAACGAGGCCGTTTGTGATAGACGGAGAGAACAGAAAAATGGATTCATTTAGTTGGAGTTGAAAGACAGTAACATATTTTTTTTTTGGAAAGAGGAAGACCCGTAAATCTTATATCTTGTGGCTAAGAAGTTGCAAATAACGGATGTATTACAGTGGACGCAGGATGCCCTTGGGACGTGTTGGTGGGCAGAGGTACCATGGACTTTAATGTATGGACACTTCAGTTTGTGGCGACATGTTGGTAGACACAGGTCTGGCTTAGTGGTGTTCGGTACAAGAGAGTCACCTCGTGTGATGGTGGTAGTGGACACGGTAGAGTCAGCTTGTGTGGTGGTGGTGGTGGACACAGGGAGGCCAAATGTCATTGTGGCCGCCAGCTGTTGTTCATTATACGATGGTTTTCGTAGTTCATTTGCGGCGACCAGTGATATCAGATACACGTCTTCAGTATGCAGACAAGCCAGCAAAGTTTTAATTGCCCTGAGAGATAATTGTCGAGGAGTTGATGACACAGACTACATGGTCTGTTAGAGAGAGAGAGAGAGAGAGGGGGCCTCCGTAGTGTAGTAATAAGCATTGCTGACCATGAGTCAGCACGGGCCCGCATGGACTCGAATCCTGGGCGAGGCAATCCTCGTCTCTAGTCGATAAGTGTTTGTGTGCGTGCGTGTGTGTGTGTGTGTGTGTGTGTGTGTGTGTGTGTGTGTGTGTGCGTACGTGTATGTATACATGAAAACATTACACACACACACACACACACACACAAACACAGACGGACAGGTACAGAGCTATTCACGTCCTCTGCCCGCTCGACAGTCGGGGGGGGGGTAGCATAACGTTACTAGGATACCAGCCACTCCTCTCCTGACGTGAGACTGGAACGGTAAAAAAAAGATGCCCGCCGGGGAATCGTATCAGATGACCTCACTTTCACCGACCACAACAACAGGGCAGAGATGTATAACGTTTGCGGGGAATGATGGCGAGGAAGGGAGGTGGCGGTTGGATGATGTGGGCCGGACATATCGTGAGAGAAGCGCCAAGCCAAAGATTATCCTTTCTACACCGCCGCAAAAAAAAAAAAAAAAGAAAAAGGAAAAATGCTGTGTGGTCGTACTGCGGTGGGATAATGTCGCCATCCCTCGCCGGTCGTCTGCAGACGGTAAGGGGTGACAGTGATCCCCAATACTACCAGTGGTCTGAAATTTCATTAAAGTGATAGCTGTGTCACTGTACTGCACGTACAGAGGCCCAGGGTCGATTCTAAGGGGTGTTTGGGCCGCTACCACCAAACAGAATTACGGGAAAGATTAAACAGCCAGTTTCCAAACACGGATGATATATGTCTTTGGCCGATGCAGCTCTAACATGCCTCCATAGGCAAAGATCTTTAAATTTAAAGTGTTTTTTTTTTTAAGTATCACAGTAAGAATATTGTAGTACTTTTAATTTTGGCCTAAAATACGGAATAGCATGACGAGAACGACCCCTTCCTCGAACCCCCTGATTCAGTCAGAGATAAATAAACCGAAAGCGAGCGAAATTTCACCACGTTGTTATGTTCAGTGTAGACGCAAAGTATTCATCACACACTCGGAAATCTAGCCCCGAGTCATCTCTCGGAAATGACAAACGCTCTGTACGTCCCCGATGCCACACTTCGCTGCCTCACCAAGCTCTCAAGACTTGACGTGTCCACTCACCAAGCTTGGAGCTACCAGCCATGTTCCCTCTTTACTAAGCTCATCGCCTCGTTTAACAAAAAGGTCCGTCGCTTGCCCACGACGGTACGACCCTTGCGCAAGACGCTTACGACCCTTCAGGGGTCAGGGCAAAAGGCCAGGTCATCGTACGAAAGGGGTCGTAACATGTCGTGTTCGAGGGTCGCACAGCGCCGTGCCCCCTCAAAGGGTGTCGCCATCGCCTCGCCCAGTGGTGGTCATGCAGCCACGCTAAGGCAGTTATCGGGTGCAGAGCAGGATCTGACGTATTACGTCACCTGCTCATGCTATACGGCATTTCAGTGCATGGCTCTGCCCTCTCATGAAGGATTGACTCGATTCTAGGCACGATTTAGTAATGACTACACCTACCCCCCCACCTACCGCCCCCACCCACACCCACACCCACACACCCCCACACACACACACACACACACAAAGTGACGAAGTGTACCCAATTTCGAAATCTGTTACGGGCTTCCCTGGTGTATTGGGTTAACGTTAGATGCTGCTGCCCATGATTCACGCGCGTGCCCGCCCAGGTTTCGCCGCAGCCCCAGAGCCAGTCCCAGCCGTTCATCCTCCCCTCGGCGGGGATGGTCGATAAATGGAGTGGGCACCTAGCAAATCACCCTCACAGGTCCCGACACAGGAATAAGCACTTAGGTGGTTTAATTACTTCATGTAGCACCCTCTTCTTGCTACGGTTTGGACCGAACCATCACATGCCCCTCATGGACATGAGTGTGTGTGTGTGTGAGGAAACTCCTTTGCTGGATGCGCCATGAGCGACTAGATCGAACGAGAGAGAGAGAGGTCCGGGTGTTGTTGTGGGGCGAGCCACGTGATAATCTGTCTTGCCTGACTGACGGAGGAGTTGATTCTCTCTCTCTCTCTCTCTCTCTCTCCCTCTCCACTTGATCCACCAGTCTCGCCCTGTCTCCGTCAGACATGCATGCTGAGGGATCCATTGGTTACTTGGTTAGATCATGGGCAGTTTGGATTGACTTCATAGTCACGACTGAGGTGGTAGGAAGATATGCTATACTCTCCCGATTTTCTAGGTGGTTGACCCGCGTCTTCCCGGACCAATTTTGCACGTTGGCCTCTGGTCTAAGGGACGTTGTTCAGTATTGTGTTATTGGCATAGGGAGAAATTACGACCATTTGATTGATACTCAGATTATATACGGACAGAAATCCCGGTATCTTCGGAAAAGCCGGAAAACTTGTCAAAGTTACGATTTTTTTTTTCTTTCTTCTTTTCATTTCAGGCATTTTGAATTTAGCCGAGGCCAAAGCTACTGACCGAAGAGCAAGTTAAGAGTTTTATGCATATAGATTTAGGGATCTGGAAAAAGTGAAGCCGTCTGGCAATGCCCAGGTCTTCTCACACATTCCTTGACTATGACGCTGTACCTGCACACCTGATTTATGCAGAAAGTACAAGATTCAGAAATGGATCTGTTTTCTGTTTTAGATGCAAGAAATCTCCGAGACCTGTTGCTCCTCCCCTAGAGAAACCTGCTGCTGGAGGTCGAGACGGGCCCCGGAAACTCGTTAGAAGTATCCTCAGAGTAAAATTTAGAATCTTGTCTTAACATTGTCTAAAACAAAAAAGATGGACTCGTTGCCTTTGAACTCTTGAATATTGTGTAGGTGGAGCGGCTCCGTTGTAAGCAAGCATCGAGAGGTTATATACATATATATATATATATATATATATATATCCTGGCCTACCACTCGCACGCATTAATGCCTGAAGCAAGTGCTGAACTTGATGCGATAAGAACTGTGAAGATAGAGTGGCAAGGTGAGAGAGGCTGGGGCCGGAGACTCGGGTGTGTTTAAGAGCTCTGACGGTGACACGTTAAGTGAGACTGATATTTTGACGCGTTAAGAGCTGTGGGGGAAAAGATGGTCGAAGCGGCGAAGTGAAACTGGAAGCTCGTTCAAGTAGGTGTGGAGATCGTGAAAGAAATAGCCAAGTGAAATGGGCTTCTTGAGATGTCAGGAGCCAAGAAGAAAGTAGAAACAGCAAAGCGAATTTACGCTCGTGATGATTAAGACTTTACTTTATCGAGCTTTTGTGTATTTCATGAGCATATTTTTATTTTTTTCTAGAACTGTATCTCCTAGTTTTATTTACTCTGCAGTTTTCGTCTGTGCTGTGTTGACTGTCAGGGAGGGGTGGGGGTGGGGGACTTTTGGATGTGAATTTAGTAAGAGGATTAAAGGAGAGACGACGCAGGCGCAAAGCCGGGTGGTAGAGGATGGCTTGGGAGAGTTCTCATAACACACTGAGGGTCAAGTGGATGGTTGTGTGTAGGTCTTGTAACGTTGTGATGTCACTATGGGAAACGTTTCTAGCGTTGTGATGTTGCTTGTTTTTTGAGGGTGGGGGGGGGTGATGTGGGGACTGGAGGTGCTGTGGTACTAGCTTGATTGGGATGTAAGTTGTGACAGTGTGTTGGTCTGAGGCGAAGGGGAAGTGGTTGTTATGTATGAATGCTGTTGTCAGAATGTTTTGTTGTCACTAGGTGGGAGAGGCGGTGGCGGTAAGCTGCGTTTATTGACACCGAGTGAGAGGGAGGGGGGCTCGTGTCTGAATGTGTGGGGGACTCATAGGTGAGGGGTGCTGGCGACAGAGGGCGTTTGTGTCGTCACAGTGATGTCGGTGGTGAGAGGACTGGTGTTAAATGGTGTTAGTGTGGTCACAGAGACGAGCTTGTGGTGTCAGTGGGTGATTAGGCTGGCGTAAGAAAGTTTGTGTTTTTTTTTTTTTTAACGTGAAACGGTTGGAAGGAGGGTGCAGTGAAGTGATGTCAGCGTGAAGGGGTTGGTGGTAGAGTGCTTGCAATTGTTGTCACTGGGTGAGGGAGTTGGTGGTAGGATGTTTATAATGTTGTCACTAGGTGAAGGTGATGATGGTAGAGGCCTTGTAATTGGTCGCTAGGTGAGAGAGGTGATAGTAAAGCGCTTTTGGTGTTACAGGATGAAGGATTTATCAGGTGGAGGAGGAGGAGGCGGCGGGGAGAACGAGTGCATGTGTGGTGCTGGCTGGGGGTGACGGGAGATTAAGCCATGGGCTGTTGTCGTGAGGGAGCCTTGGATAAATGAGTGGGGATTCTTGAATTTGTGCTAATAGGATTGACTGAGGGTACGTGTGTGTGTGTGTGTGTGGGGAAGCGAGGTGGGGGGGGGGGAGGGTGCCTGACTGTGTGAGTGCACGTGAAAGTGGGATGATTTGAGTGTGTTTGGCGTTAGGGGTGTTTTAAGTGTATGTGCGGGGAGCTTGAGAGTGTGCCTTGAGGTGGGGTGCTTGAGTGTGTAGGGTTAGGGTGCTTTCGGAGTGTGGAGGTGGGGGGTGCTTGAGTGTGTTGAGGGAGGGAGGGAGGGAGGCGCCGGTGTTGGATGGGTGGCAGAAGCACTTTGGTGGGCAGCGCCCTGGCCAGTTTATTTGTGCAGGAGATAGCGTGGGCGTCACGAGCCCTCAGCCCTCGTCTTCTCATTAGATTTGCAGGAACGCCGTGTCGCTCGCAGAGATCGTTTGCTTGTATTGGCTTGACATTCTTGCCGCCAGCAGAGATTCCATATACTCGCCCCCCTGTGTTTTTATAGAAATAGCTGTAGCTAATATTGTTTTGATGGAATTGTTGTTAAGGGGAATAAAGGTCTTTCGTGTTTTTTGTTCTTTCTTCTCTCGCCGTGATGGCACAAGCAACTAGATGATCTAATCAGAACCGTCTCGCTTACACTCTGTGTGTATTATTTTTATTTATTTATATATAGTTGCACCAGGACCTCTCTTCTAAGGCTCTTGCAGCCCAGTGCTGCGCTACTCACAGTTACAGGGGGAAGATGGACTTCTTTGGAGTGAGAAGTTCTGTTGCGAGACTGTACTTCGATGATACTGCCCCTTCAAGAGGTGACTCTCCACTCGAAGAGGCAGATTTCGGTAGCACCATATATATATATATATATATATATATATATATATATATATACATATAACCTAGCCTAACCCAGGCACCCAGTTTACCGACTAACCCCTCGGGTAGGATGAACAGCTGGGTTGACTGCGGAACGACTGCCGCTCCCAGGACTGGAACCTACGCGGGCTTCTCCGCGGACTGCGCCATGAATGCCCCAGGGTCATCAACGCCAACCACTATACATAAAGCTTTATACATAAAGCTAACTCGGCAAAGAGAATTTGCCATCATAATGTCAAAACTGCCAGTGTGTAGCAGAAAAATAGTGGGACGCTCCTCACTAAGGTTGTAGGCGCATTAAGCCTGGGTTATTTGGCCGTAAGACTGAAGCTGCCAAGCTTAACCTCCATGCAAAGTGTAGTCCTTTGAGCTTAAAGAGTGTTAAATCCTCGGCACGAATCTCTAGTGAGAGGGGAGGAGAACCCTCAGGCAAATTTGCATGCACCAGCTCTCCTTGCGCGGAGAAGTGGAGGACAGTTTATGTCGCTCTGAGCATGGCACAGAAAGTGTGTTCCTCGCCCTGAATACCCAGAATATTATGTTGCTGGTAGAACCTGATTACTTTAGATTACGGCTGAATATATCATTATCGTTAAGGAATGAGAACATCCGAATTAAGGCAGGTTGATTATTCTTTCTCGATAGACATCATATCGTATACTTGTGATATTTCGTATATATTCATTCGTGACTGAACTCAAGTTATTAAAGTATATATATATGTCGACATCATTTGACCCAGTGTAAGATCTTGAACAGTGTCATCACCGGTACACCAACAACTTGGGGTTATAACATTTCCAGTGCTTTCTGTCGTCGTATTCCCAGAGAAGATGCGTTGCTGGTGCTCCCCCAAGGGATTAACTCTCGCATCAAGAAGTGATAGAGAAATCTCCCAAAGCCAACCTCTCCATCAAGAAGTGATGGAGAAATCTCCCAAAGCCATCCTCTCCATGAAGAAGTGATGGAGAAATCTCCCAAAGCTATCCTCTCCATCAAGAAGTGATGGAGAAATCTCCCAAAGCCATCCTCTCCATCCCTTTTTGCAGGAGGTAGGTGACTCGTTTTTGACCCACATCCGTATCGGTCAGAGGCTTGGTTGGTTCCCTCTTTGCCGTCTCCCCTCCTGGTGTTTGTCCACGACAGCCAGAAGTCATGCCCTTTATCCTTCCTGGTAGCTCAGCTTTCTGGTAGATGCTTGCGTGGGTAAAAGACAGCCCTCCCCCCCTCCGAAACTAGCGTTAGTTGTACACAAAAGGTGACATGATAATTACTTCTAAGGTTTACTATCAGGAGTTAGGTAAATTCATAGATAGCAAATTACATTTTCTCGTATTTTAGAAAAGTAATTCGTGATTTCCTCTCCCTCCAGGTATGTTGCTCATTGCCAGCCTCCGCCAAGTGGGAAAAACCTAATGACGATCGTCTTCGCGTTAAGTCTCAACTTCGCGTTAAGTCAGGTTATAGTTCTTGCTACACGTTGCTTTCCGTCCCCGCGTGCGTGTGTGTGTGTGTGTGTGTGTGTGTGTGTGTGTAAGCGGATGATGCTTGGATACAAGTAGGGGTGAAAAGGAATAAAGTTATAGATTATTTGAGTGTCAACGTGAGGCAGTGCTTTACGACCTTTCAACTTAAGCCGGATGTGAGTTTACGTAAGTGTTCCCCGCACGTCCTGAGGCGAGCTTATGACTGCCGGAACTGCATCGTGGTGAATATTGAAGAGATTTGCACGTGTGCTACGGGTCAGATGATGGAAAGCGAGGTGGTGTTCGTTCGACAGTAGAAAGAGCCGGAGAGGTGGGCCAACGAGCGTGTAACTCCTTCCCCCATACATCATAAGTAAATAGACACACACACACACACACACAACATTCCAGTTGCTTGAACAGACTGAGAATTATTATCTCTATGAACTTTGCTATGTGGCTGATACTGAGGTATCACTTCATAGGAAAATGAGGTGCCCCCCAGGCACGTAACCCAGACTCGGGCTGGAGTTGAGGAGCACAAGAAAACTCCGACGCTGACGTGGTAAGTATAAACCAGAACGACACTGACGTACCTGATTTACAAGCAAGAAAGGAAAGAAAAGAAAAAGAGATGAGGTACAAATCATGTGCAGCAGCAGCAGCAGCAGCCACCTCGCGGGTGGTAGTTGATATTATTCACCAAGAGCGAATACACAGTGCACGGGTCTTTAAAAAGCAACTGCGAAAATCCTCGAGGTAAAATCCGGCCAAATTGAATATTGACTGACTCTCCGATATTCATATTTTTCGCGTTGGAGCAAATCTTTTTATTTTTATCGCTGCGCCTGCCTGCCTGCCTGCCTGCCGACCAGTATACAATATGCATTATTTGTACTGGGCCGACTCACCCTTGCTGCTCAGTTTGCAGCAAACCTCATGTCCCTTTCCCCTTCCCCCCTATCGTTTTGACGTGGTCTTCTGTGCTCTGTCCTCCTCCTCCTCCTCCTCACGTCTGCCACTTTCAGTCGCGTTATCCTCTTAAATGTGTATATTTAGGTTCGCGCGCTCTTATTCCCCTACTTATACTCTTCATTCCCTTGTCTTCATCCACTCCCATTTTTCGTAATGTCTTTCATCTCTTCTCTCTAGGACAAACCAACCACCACCTCCAGGTGAAGTGTCCTTTGAGGCCCTTACACGGCCGACCCATCTCTCGGGTTCAAGATGTCTTTCCAGCCTTCCAGTATCTCTCGAGCAAGATGGTACTACTCTTAAAAGCACGGTGTGGCGCGACCTTTGACCTGAGCTTCGAGGGTAGTAAGGTCGGAGGCGAAGCCGTCATACACGAGGTCATAACCGTCTTGCTCAAGAGGTTTATCTATTTTTTGTTTCTCCAGCGTTTATCGCCCTCTATATTCCATTCCTTTTTTATCTCAAGGTTTCCTCCTCCTTTATCCTTGTGCTGCCTTATTTTCCGCGTGTTTCCGGTGTCATCAACCATCCACGCGCATTTACTGTGGTCATCCATTTCTTCGCTGTCCTCCAGTTTACTTCCCGTGCAAGCGTTATACACTCTCCTCTTATCCAGTTCCTCGGTTAAGAGCACTGAGAAGAGGCGAAGAGCAGGACTTATATTGGCAGGCGAGTTGGTATTGACAAAAAGGTTTCGGGCATCGCTAATGTTCCCCGCTCATTCCCTCGCTCCTGCCTTGTGGAAACACCTGTTGCGTCGGAGATGTGCGGCGATGCGAGGGGCCAGGAGGAGGAGGAGGAGGAGGTGATGATGAGGGGGAAGCGGCAGTAGGAGGATCAGGTAAGAGGGACTCACTGTGAGTTACAGGCAAGACGGTAAACTAAGGAGTGGTAGATTCGTACCGGGAAGAGTAGAGAGAGGCCAGGAGGAGGTAAAGACCCGGCGGGAAAAGATAGAGATTGAAGAGCCATGGAGGAGAAGTTAGACTGTAATGTAATGCTGAGAAATATGGGAGAGCCACAGGGACAAGTGTTGATGAAATGCACAAAGCAGCCAAGGTTCTGAGGTTTATCTGCCATACCAAAAAGTACGAATAGCATTGATAAAGCATCCCGAAGAACAGGGGAAATATATTCTTGGTAATGTGGGCCGTGTTAACCAGGCTCTACTGGTTACTCAGGCCTCATTGAGGGCCTCGGCTTCACATATACCTAACTGAATTGAGGAGCAGCTTGGTCTCAGACCGAGCTGTTAAGGCAGGTGAGACGGCCCTCCAGAATGGATGAGTAAGCCTACGGTGAGGCAAGGCGAGGTGAAGGATCGGTCTGATGGGAGTCAGCTGTGAGTGGGCCTCAGCGTCTTCGATGAGTAGGTGTCGGTAGAGACGCGAAGCCAGTGGACCACTGTGCAGGTCAGTGGGACACACACACACACACAACACACACATACACACACACATCAGGGACCGCCCTTGCCTCAGCATGAATTTACATCACGTATAGAGATACTTATGTTTAGGAAAATGTATGTAATTGTGGTGCCTAATGTCTTGACCTACACTTTCCTGGGGACACGATAGACCAAGGCTGTTGCAGCATCAAAAGCAGCTTTCTCTCCAATGTTTTTAATAATATCTCTCAATCTTTAGAAAGTGAAGATAGATTGATTATTTCTCATACGATCATAAATTTCATTGAACGCTGCAAGCCGTGTAGGAGGTAAAAAGATATCTCTTTAATTAAAGTCTTGAATGTCAGAGGCAGAGTCATACGTATGTAAATCACACGCAGTTCAGGAAAGGAGCAATGTATCACAGCGTGTTGTTGAATGCGCTGTGCCTTGAATTATCACCAGATAAAGAGAAAGGCTGATACAGTTCAGGCATTCAGACTAGAGTCTAAAATTGCACCCGATTAGCCAGGATGTTATGGATACGTAAAATCTTGGACAGCAACCTCGAACAGTCTGACCCAGTCGGAGGAGCATCAGCTGAAGAGGCTTGGTCCCAAACTGCTTAGTGGGTGTAGACAACTAGTTTCCTTCATCGACAGTGCAAGGTAATTTGGTAGGAGCATTCGGGTGCCTATCGATAAGCAAAGATGTAACGGTGAAATGAACCAGAAGAATCACTGAAAATCACTGGCACGGAACACCAGGAAGTAACAGTATGACGTGCTATCACTGACCCCCCAGTGAAAACAGTAGATTCACTAACGGATGGAAAAGGTAAGACTAAACGTCGAATGTAAAAACAGCAGGATTCAGTCGGGTAAAGAATGGGCAAGATTCACAAACGAGAGGAGACATTAGATTTACTCGTGAGGAATAAGTAGGATTCACGAACGAGAAGAATCACTAGGCTCACTAGCAACAAGAATCAGTTTGACCAAAACGGACGCAAAGTAAACGAGTTTCCCTAAGAAGAAGAAGAATCGGCAAGATTCGCTTGCTAGAGAAAACCGAGTCGACCACGGAAAAAAGAGACTGGCTCTCCATCCTGAAGCGGAGAGACTTACCAAATAAAAAGCAGCGGTAGATTCATTAGCGCGAATCATCTGGATGTACCATCAGGGAGAAACATAGTCCACATCTGAGCCTCTCGGAGCGTGGGAGATGGCCGGCAGTAAAGCTCCCAAGGAAGTGAAGATCATGAGAGCATTAAGGGAGCCTCTCCGTGCCGGCAGAAAAGGGAGAGGGGCGGCGGAAGGACTAGGTGGATTGAGGGCGGGTGCGGAATTAGCAAATTGATTCAGGTGCCTCTGGAAGGCTCCTGTGGGAAATACCCGGAGTAGAGGTGCGTTACAGCTCGGCCGCAGACGCAGACCAGGAGACCCCCTTCTGAAGATGCTACTAGTGGTTATTTTACGGTCTTTTTTTTTTTTTACGAAAGAAACGGGAGAGAGGGTATAACATTTAGCCGTGCGTTGTTTAAACGATTACCGACCCAAAAGTGGTTGGTATTAGGAAGAATTAGAGTGATTAGGAAGCTCTCAAGTAATACGAGTCTTTACCCTCTCTGGAAAATTGAGTTAAAAAAAAATTCTTGAATTGCAACATCTTCATGCCTGTGAGAGAAAGAGAGAGAGAGGAGAGGGTGGTTGCTAGAATTAAAGGAGATGAAGAAGAAAATGACTGACGCACTGTCACTGTAAAGATAACGAAATAAAAGTGCTATAAAAGTCAGGTAGCTTAGAATTAAAGACAAACAGTTAAAAGCAATAACTGCAGGAGAAGAGGGAGGGGAAAATGAAGTGTAGTTAAAGAGAGATAGAGAGAGAGAGAGACTGCAAGATACAGAAGATGGCTCCTCCCTTTAGAGGTGACGGAGAGGAAATGAACAAAGGATTTGAAAACGAAGATATTGAACGAAGGTCTGAAATTAAAGAAGTAATAGAAAGACAAATGAAAAAATGATTGAAATAAGAAAATGCAACGATGGAAAGATGTAAGAAAAAGAATTCAACCAAAGACAAAATGATCAGTTAAGCTAGATGTGAAAATGTGGTGAAATGCGGAAGTTATAACGACGCAGTATGAAACACGAACTAAAGGATCGTTTAACTAACCTGATGACTTGATTAACGCGCGAGCTGACGTGCGTGTCTTCGGGTGGGCGGCAGCCTCGCCCCATCAGCCTTGGAGTGAGGAATGCCATGCATTGGGCCACCAGCCTTAGAAAGGACAGAATGACGTCTCCCATGCACTGGGCCGCCAGCCTGAAAAAAAAAAGGACAGAAAGAGGTGTGCCATTCATCCTCCCACGGGGTCAGACTCCCGGAATTCAGTTTCCACGGGAAGTGCGAAAGAACCTCTTTCACAAGCCTTTGAGCTCCATGGTAAAGGAACTCAACATCCAGTAGCCTCCCGGGAAGCTTGCAAGCCATTGACACAGCTTCACAAAAAGGAAAGGGCAATAAAGAGAGGAATTCCCCTTTAGAAAATAATCCTTTGCACTTAAAAGTAATATTATTTATCATTTCAAAAGCTTGATTCGAAGATTTTTTTTTGAATGTGTTGGATCAGACACAACATAAACCCTAACTTAACGTGCTTGACCACTTTGACCTGACCTTTAGAAGCGTTCTAAGGGAAACAGAACGGAGTTGTGACGAGACAAATGAGACCATGCTGTCGGGGACTGCATCACAGAATGAGGACTTTCGCGCGTAAATGGACATGGTCAGGGAACCTCAAGTAAATTTCTAAATCTGATGTGAATTTGACGATAACTGACAATTTCTGCAATTCTGTGCAACCTGTCGCATCTGCCAGGCTTGGTTCCTCGCGAAGTATCCCCCGTGCTTGACGGATCCTGCGTGATGGGTCTTCGCAGTCGAACTCATTCAGTGGTCTTCATCTAGTTTCTCCAGCTCGTCTGGTGGTATCATCCCTCCTCGGTTCATAGTCGTTCTCGAGGTCGTCTACCTTCAAGTACCATCATGTCGGGTACGATGTTTCGTTAGCCAGTTTTGGAGCGATCCGCTGATAGTAACGTCGCGAGGAACTCCTGCTTTCATAAGATCCCAGCTTTCTAATCTTATTTTCTTCATGACACATAAAGCAACCTGTACCATTCGCGAGCGATGTCACTGTAGATAAGAAATCCTTGAACATGTAGAACATTTAGAACATGATACCAGTCATTAATTGTCTTTTGAATGACCAGTTAATATAATTTTTAAAGGACACACACACAAAAAAATTAAAAAATATCGGCTGCTGCAGTGTGGTGGGGGAGGATAGAATTAAGGATGATAGCCTCTCATACATTGAGGTCTCATTATATCAGGGTAGTGAAAGGTTAAAGCTTGAAACTTGAAATAAGTAGAATAAAAGAAGTACTGTGGTATTATCCATGCGATCGTCCTGACTATCCCAATTACCTTCGTATTCCGACTGTGTGCCAATCCTGTTGGAGGTAATTTGGTTAAATTGACGGCACACCATTTTTTTTTTCCCGTCATGAAAAAAGACTTTTACATAGTAATTTCAAAACTGGGAAAAGAATCTGTTCAAAAAATACTGTACCAAGAAATATCCTGCTTATCTCGATCGCTTACTCGATGATAGCTACAGGGTAAAGAACGCTAATATGTATTACAGTTTAACAAGTCAGTTGATATGCATTAAAGGTGGTTGTATTACAATTGGTAGCATTCATTTACTTTGTATTACACCCGACGAATCTGTTGATATGTATTACTGGTAATATCTCTTAGCATTTTCCAGTTGATCTAACTAAAGTAGAGGCTGCTATATTACTTCCTTGATTATTACTTCTATAATTACGTTACTTCTTTGATTACGTTAAGTTCCTAAATCAGAACTGTCTTCATATTAATATTTTGGTCTTTTTGCTTAGAGATGGCAGAGTAGAATCCAGAAAGTAGATGCCAATAGCGTATCTTTAGTTACACAGTAAGGTTTTTAACTTAAAGTTGTTGTTAGCGAGAGTTTACCGTGAACATAATCTAATACTCAAAGTTGGAATAGGAGATTGCGTTCGACGTTAACTTGCTAATCGAGGTTGGATGTTTGTTTCCTCCAAAAAACAGAGTTGGATCATTCGATTTTGAAGGAGACCAGGTGTAGGCTGCTGATTGGAAACTTTTTTGGAGGGTAGATGGAGGAATTTCTGTGACATACGATGGTTCCTTTGTGTTGGTTCATCTCGTCATATCTCCCAGACTGCTGCTGAAGTGAAATTTTTATTGTTATTTTCTTTGGTAAAAGAAGTTGATATTTCCATTTGTGGAAATGGGTGAAACTTTCTCCTGCTTTATTTCACGGTTTAAGACAATGTTTACTGAAGATGTATTTACCTGGAGACTTCGGTGAAAAAAAAAAGAATATTTTTCATTTTTAGATGTGGAGGGCTTATTGGAAATATTTTCTTTGGGAATTATGAGAGAAAGGTTACAGTGCATACTTCCATTGTTTTATTTGGGGAAGGTAAAATATTTTTTTTCGAAGTTATTTCCACCGGTAACGATGGGTGAACGTTTATTGAAGATATTTTCACTGGGGGAGGGGGGGGGGATTTTGCACCTGCACGTTTGAAAACGGTGGTGATATTGACCGAGAATAAAATGCCCAGAGGCCTTTGTTACCAGCCAATGGCTGGAGGTGTTGTTGCTGCTGCTGCTGCTGCGGCAGTCTGGGTGCGAGTCACAGGAAATGTCCATCCAAGTGGAAATACACCGAAGGTTGAGTGGGAGTTAAATATAGGCTCTTTGAGTGTAAGTATCGAGTGCGAGGGAGGAGGGAAAAAAGGCCCTCGAGACTTTTGGGAGTGAAGAACTTTGTATCCAGAAATGCATCACGAATGCCGTAGTTGGTGTGCGTGAAAAAAGACTCCGTTGCGAAGGAGTTGGAGAGCGTTTATTTTATTTTTTTTTTTTTTTTATGCTGCTCTCGCTCGATGGCGGAGTACGGACGGTGCCAAACGCGCTGAAGTCTTGGATTCGCTCACTTTTCGTCACTCACGGGAAAAGACATTTGGCCTATTTGTGTAGAGACTTTCTTTCGATATCTGGAGTCTAGATTTTTTTTTTATCAGTGACTTTCTTTCTTTTTTTCCCTTAATCTGTTTTCGTATTGGAGTCTTGTATAGGTCGCCCTATTGGCAAGCAAGTGCTTTGGTTCCCAGTCACCACTCCAAAAGCAGAACCTTAACTGAGGAAAGAAGACATAAAGATGCTGAATATTGAGGTTTCCATGATTGAGAGAGAACGGTGTTAACGCACGGCTCCTGAAACTGACCCACTGATGACCTGCAAATACTGGAAATGGTTTACGTTAGCTAGTGTAAGACTTGCAAGAGCGAGAGCGCCCAGGGTACATTCTTAGCGGTTATTTGTGGTCAGCAAGGTTTAGGTGGTTTAGCTGGGTGTGTCAGCCGTAACTACAAACAGCCTGATTGATGAAAGAACAGAGCAATGCTGTATTAAGATGAAACCTAACCACCCAACAGTGAAGTACTCCGCTGCTATACTTTCCCATAGTTTCTCTGTGGGGACAAAGTACTCGAGGATTGACCATTATGGTGTCTTCTTTCCTCTTAGGATATATATATATATATATATATATATATATATATATATATATATATATATATATATATATATATATATAT
>JAYMFT010418823.1:0-17767 GCA_038088735.1 Panulirus argus | reverse complement strand
TCTCTCTCTCTCTCTCTCTCTCTCTCTCTCTCTCTCTCTCTCTCTCTCTCTCTCTCTCTCTCTCTCTCTCTCGGTTTGATGCATCCTTGAAACATCCCTTTGAAATCATCCATTTTGACAAGATTAATGGCGTACCTCAGCACCTCTCGCCTCTATATCTCCTAACCTGCCTGTGATCGCTCTTTAATGTCTTGCCTGTATCTACCAATTTTCCCATTGCAACAAGTAACTTTTTCGTCCGCTTCCTTCTTCAACTTACCTTTTTTTTTTTTTTGTTCAGATGTTCCTCCAGTCCAAAGGTCACCACCATCTTACGTCAGTTAATTCACTCAACACCGTCACTCTCAGCTGAGTGGTGGCCCATCTGCGGGTTATCTCCTGTAGTCACGCTGCGTCCGCCTCAGATTTTATCTCCTCTAGAATGTTCATTTTCATCGGCGCACATTTATCCTGAACGATCTGTGGTCTCTTAAGTCACCCGTCCAAGGCTCCACGCACTTCCCAGAGTGTTGTGTGTCTGACTGAGTAACAAAGCTGAATGTAAATCTGTGGTGGAGGCACTCAAGGCATCTGAGACGGTGGGCACTTCTCCCAACACGACTCTGTTTAACACTCAGGGTATCTTGCAGATTATAAGTATTTAGATGCAGGTCTCATTTCATGTACATAGTTTACAAACAGGAATGTGAGATTTAATCTTATGGTATAATATTTAGTTTTTCTACTGTGGTATTGGAGAATTCATTGACTATGTTTGCGAAGTCAAGGACGTATATCACGGGGTGCAAAGGAATTCAAAATAGCAACAGTCCACTGGGTCCTCTCGAGGCCGTTTGTGATGGTGGAAGATATCAGAAACTCACAGATTAATGTGGTAAAATTCAGAAGGCGTACAGATAGTTCAGAGAGAATAACCTGCAAGTTATGAATATGACTAAGAAGGTGCATATAATGTAAGTCGTGGACTGGAAGCGAAACATTTATTAAATGTACTCTTAAACGTATTTATAGTACTACTTACTTACAACCACTCTAACTGGCATGTCATTTCGTATGTTAGCAATCCTGCTGAACAAAAAGTAATTCGCCTCTTTCGGGGTAAAACGTATGCTCACGAGTTTGTATCCATTACTGCAAGTGCAATCAGACGATTCAAGTCATTGATAGCTTGATAGATCAAGATTATCAAAGCCTCTGATAATTTTGAATATTTGTATTAGATTACCTCTAAACTTTCTCTTTCCTAAGCTTAATAGATTCAGTTCGTTTAATCGGCTTTCATAGGATTTGCTTCTCTGCTCGGGAATCATCTTGGTTGCTCGACGCTGCATTCTCTCCATTCTGTCTATGTATTTTAGGTAGGGTGACCAGAACTGAATGCAGGATTGAAGATGAGAACGAACCAGTGAATTATAAAGAGTAATGATGATTTCCCTTCATTTAGATTCGAAGACCCTACCTATGAATCCAAGAATTTTGTTCGCTCTTTTCACTGCTTCTCTGTACTACTAACTAGGTTTTAGGTCAACAAAGATTATTACACCCAGTTCTTTTTCCCCGTTTACATTTTGCAGTTCATCAGAATTTATGATGTAGCTTGCCTTTTCGTTTTTGCTGCCGATATGTAAAACTCATCGATATTAAAATCCATTTGTCACCTATGAACCCAGTCCATCAGTCTGTCTATATCAGTCTGAAGCTGTAAACGTTCAAGTTCATTTGCAGAACTGTTTCCCAGCTTTGTATCATCAGCGAATTTTGATATTGTGCAGTGAAGCCAATTATCATATCATTGATATATATATATATATATATATATATATATATATATATATATGCGAAAAAGAACCAGTCCAAAGACTGATCTTTAAGGCACACCACTTGTTACGTCTGACCATTCTGAGGCTTGACCATAATCACAACTCTTTGTTTACGGCCAGTTAACCTATTTCTTATCCACCTAAGCATAACCCCATCATCATCATGTGACAATTTTTGCTTGTAACCTTTGATGCAGAATCTTATCGAATGCTTTCTGAAAATGTAGATATATAACATCATCTGCTTTACTTTCGTTATGCGTGTTGATTATATCATAAAAGAAATCAAGCATATTTGTCAGACGAGCGATTCGTCACAAACCATGATGAGAATCGTTTATTATAATTCTGTTTCAAATGATGGTTCCCATAAATTTTCCAACTACAGATGTTAAGCTAAGTGGACAATAATTTCCGGGCAATGATTTAATATTTTTTTCTTAACATCGGTGTTACACTGGCAAACTTTTGTTCATCTGGAACTTTTCCTGTAGCCAGTGACTTATTGAAAAGGGCAGTCCAAGGCTTAACCATCTCATTTGTCGCCTCTTTCAATGTCCCAGGATATAACCTATCAGCGACTTCCGTTTTACATATTTTCATAGATTTTATTGCTGATTGTATGTCTTCATCTATTATGTCAGTCTGTTGCAGAACGTTCTACAATCTTATTAGTACAAATGAATTCAGGTCATGGGTTGTGTCTTCGATCGTAGGTAGAGATGGAAAAAAAAAAAAGTCATATACGATTTTTTCACGGTTTCGTTGTCTTGACCCAAATCACTTTTTTTTTGTAATTTATTGACCAATCGACGTGGTAATGACTCTCTTGCTTCTAACACAGTTGTAAAACCCTTTATTGTATCTTTTGCTATTCTCAGCAATATGCGCTTCGTATTGACGTTTATTTTGTCGTACAACTCTCTTACTTTCTCTACACAAATTTACAGGGTTTACGCTGTCATGTTGGTTATTGGTCTCTTTGCAGTTCTTATGAGCAACTTCCTTAGACAAGAGACACTTTTTTATTTCATCATTCTACCACCTGAAAAGGACCTTCTGCCTGAACTGTTAGATACCATGAGCGACATATGTATCATAAGTCGAATCACCACATTTGGAGTCCATATAAGGCCTTTATTATCAATGAAGCCAT
Source organism: Panulirus argus (assembly GCA_038088735.1). Lineage (NCBI taxonomy): Eukaryota > Metazoa > Arthropoda > Malacostraca > Decapoda > Palinuridae > Panulirus > Panulirus argus. The sequence continues at coordinate 14,791 of JAYMFT010418823.1, read as the reverse complement.
TGGTATCAACGTGATCATTGTTGGCGACATGATCGTTGCTGCTGTCAGTATGATCAATGATGGTGTTAGTATGATCGTTGCTGGTGTCAACATAATCATTAGTGATATCGACATGATAATTGCTAGTGTCAACATGATCATTGCTGATGTCAGCATGATCATCTCTGGTGTCAACATGATCATTGCTCGTGTCAATATTGTCATTGCTGGTGTCAGCATGAAATTCTTCTTTTCCTAAGATAATTCATTACTCTGGCACTCTTCCAGATCAGCAAAATAAATATGAAATAAACTCGATGACAGTTCTTGAATTTATGATTTCGATGAGAGACAAACTATCAAAAAAGAAAATTTAGGCAACTGTGATGAGTCTTACTTCTCTTCTAGTGTCGCACAAAGCGATCGATCATTGGTATGAAAGAGTTAGTTCCAAAGTGCTTTCTTGGATTCTGCCGAACGTCCTCACCTTTTCCTTAAGCTAATGGATCCGATCTCACATTCCTCTTGCGAGCTTGGCTCTGCTTTCTCCTGTACTCTGGTGTGCCACTTTTCCATTTTCTGATTTTTCAAAAATCCTTGAAATAATGTCACAGCTCTTGAGCGAAATATCATGAATGATTTTAGCAGTATGACAACTTTATTGCTACACGATTTCCTTTTTTTTTTCATCCTGCAGTTGCCTGCTAGTCTTATCAAACGTTTCAAGAATGGTGTGCCACAGATAAATGAAAATCCCATTCCCTAATTTACACATTATACTCAGATAACCAGATGAATCCCATTTTCTGATTTGCTCATTATATCCAGATAACCTGATGATATTTTCATCTTTTTCATTCTCATCACTGGACGTGATTTCAAGGCCATGTACAATCTCAACACAGCTAGGCTGCAATGGCACTTTCATGTTGCAGATCATCTAATATGTGATACCTCCTTTGGCATCAAGAAGCCTTCAGTTTTTTCTTTCGAAATATGCCGACGACCTGTTGAATAAAGAATGCGTTAACCAACAGTATGAATGCAAAAAACAAAAACGCATTATACTACTACATTAATCAACAGCAGCCAATCCAGCAAAATTTGTTGACTGCTGAGAGCAAGATATGAACGTCGCTAGCGAACTCTTCTGGTGTAACAACTATTTGCATCCTCTTGTTTCGCTTTCTCATGTTGGTTGCATTCCCCTAGGACCGACCACGTCAGTCTTCTATGTCAGTGTGTCTGTGTCTGCCAAAGAAATAAAAAAGAGGTGTATCTAACTTCTGACCAGGTCAGTGTGACCATGGACTTTCGTATATTTTTAGTTATCTTTCGGTAGGAACACCACCTTCCAAGAACCTAACTTAGCAAGCGAACTGATCAGTATTGCAATTTTCAGGAGAAGAATCTGCAGAAATAGAGAAGTATTTTGAAAATTCTGCAACTGAAATGATAGAGCTGGTGATTCTTTTGCAGTTGATTTCAGCAGCAATGAATGGTTGATAACAGAAAACTTTTATGTCCGCTGCCTCTGTTTGTCTTTTTCTGCGAGCGTTCTGCCAGTAAGGCGTCAAACTCGACTACACCCAAGAATCTTTTATTTTTCGAAGCCACATTTTGATTATAAACTTGGACTGGAAGGCCAGGCTCAGCAGTAAGGAACTTGAATACACCAATAACACTTGAAGTATATTTTCCTATAATTTGCTCATTCATCAACTTGTGTCTAACACTTGTTTATCAATCCACCCTCTGGCTTTCATTTGTTTTGCTCCTTCTTTGGCTGAATTACAGTGGAATTCTTAGTCTTCCTATGCATATAGTGAACGATGACCAATTTCCCAGTCACTTAACCCCTCAATAACTAACGGATCTTGGTCCACATTCAATAGTTTACATTGGGAATGCTAAACCTAACCAGCACTTGATGAGTAACGTAATAACCTCCGATCAATATTTTCAATATTTAGATGGTTATTATCAAACGTTTGTTTAGTAAAAGAACCATTGACTTGAACATTGTTACAAGACCTGATAAACTATTACCCTTGTTTTGCAGTTTCATTGCCAGTAATAGACTGCTCATTCTTGTTGATTTGCAAAGCCAGTTCAAGTCATGGAAGTTTTTTCTGTACTTCCTCAGCTGGCTGACATTTGTATTGAGGTGCCACATCCGAGACTTGAATTCCCTGAGCAGCAGCTGAGCTTTCATTATTCTCTTCATAAGTACATATTGATTACTGTGAATGAGCGAAGAATTCATTAGGTTTTCAACATTACTTGAGAACTCTGTGATGTTTCTTCTTCTCAAGCACTAATTTCCTTCTTTCGGCACCACTAAGATATTAGCTTTGAATTTTGTGTCAGTCGCTCATGCCTTGCTGCCTAACTCCTCTACAGTGTGAGGAATTTATGTAAGACATCTTAATGAGCTCTGATCTGATCATTGATCAACCGAAGCAGAACAATGAATTGAAGTAATGGTAATACATACAGGAAATGATGTTAGGCATTACCAAATTCTTCAGTAATGTGGCAACGTTATATCTGAAAAAAAAAGAATGTATTTTTATCAATGAAATATAGAAGAAAATGGAAAATAAGTCAGCGGTGGTGTGGACGACAACAAACCAGTGTGTGCTAGGCTAGGCAGAGTACTCGCTGTGACAGCGTTCTGTCGCGTCCAACAGTAAGTCAGTCTTATTAAAGCCAAACGATTTAGAATGTATGTGAAGTTGAGATATGATTTCATACTAGTGATTTATGGGATACAGAAGAGAGTAAAGGCTAGAAGAAAATGAAGTTATTCTTGGTAGGCGATAGGCTATTGTATACTTAGGCGGTTGTAATAACAGGAGCATAAGATAGTTTACGTTGTGATATAGAGGAATTTCTGATATAAGGGATGGGAGTGAACATCTTGTAGTTAATTACAGTGGTGGGGGTTCTATTTGTTAGAATATTTAGGATATATGTAGTATATTGCGCACTTCACTTCTTCCTCCGGCCAGCTATATAATCAGCATTCATTTGCAACAAATATAAGTTTTCCCCTTGTCTTGTGAATAACTGACATTTGAATCATATAGGCCAGGATATCACAGCAGTGGCCTCCAGCATTTTTGCTTGATCAAATGTGTAAAGATCGCCTTGAAAACGAACGAAAATAAAATCTGGTTATTGGCTTAATCGCCATATTAATAGTGTTATATATGAAGAATATTACTCTTAAGATTAGCACATCTTGCAAAACATATACATCCACCTAAAAGCACTATTGAGTCCCACGCTGGCCCTACCTGTGTTAGTACTGACACCCCGAGAACACACACCCGACCCGTGCCAAATTTGGCTCTTCCAAGAACACACACCCGACCCGTGCCAAATTTGGCACCCCGAGAACACACACCCGACCCATGCCGAGAGCTGGGCTGTCACATACAAAAGCCCGCGCTAGGCTCACTCCTGGCAAGTCTTTGCACACACCCTTAAGTGTAGGAATTAAAATCTGTGTATGTCATACAAATCGCTCAGGTTCTGTCATGAAAGACTGATGAAATTTAGATATTCTGAAACAAAATTATAACCGAAAAATTTCACATTTGATGAAGATAGAAAAAAATATAAATGCAAAACACTTTACTTTTTCGCTACATTTCATTACTATGATGAAAAAATAATGGGATTCAGTTTTAAAGAAGAAAATGAGAGTATGAACACACTTGAAAATATGTAACTATTCAACACAAATATGATATCAAACTTCAAATTCATAAAATCGAGAAATACAATTTTACAGTTACGTCAAACCTTAATCCTAACCTGAAATGACTTCACAATTTGTGTACCACAAAAATACGTGACACTTTAGACTAACTGTCTACCTTAGTTTTAATATTCTGAAAAATATTAGAGACTCACTTCAGATTTACTGTATAAACATTTAACAATAATGAAGGCTTGATATTTCTATACGGCAAATGTAATTACTCGGTACTACACAACACATGAATGAAAATACTGACACGCTTCCATCAGAGTAAATCCAAATTCTTTTACAATGGTGTCACGTGGAAAGCTACAGTGACCCGCTGGCATCAGTCTTGTTATGTGTGACCTGACCTGTGACAGGTCAGGTTGACACGCCTGGCCCCATCTGTGCCCAACTGGAAGTTTCCATCATGTTATAACCGAGGTAAGCTTTATCGTGGCCTGTGCACCGGTTTAGTGTGACCTGGTCACGCTCTGGATGGTCAAGTAGGGAATAACACGTCGCGGCATCTGTCTCTGACTTAACGTTACACTGCCTAAAACACCACCACCTCCTAACCTGATGACAAGGTCTTACTGGTATTCAGGCCGCTGAACACGACAGGAATTACTCCTAACCAAACTCATACCGATATTTACCAGCGATCCAAGTCAACAATCGAATTTTATATTCTCTTTTTTTAAGTAAAATCAGAAAAGTCACAGACGTAATTAACCGGTTATGGAGTCAGTCTCTATTTTTCTTGAGGGTCGGGGGCCACATGTGGCTCGCACCCTGGAAGCCCCCATGAACTATAGTCCATACAGTTCGCTTGCTTGTTCTTACAGGAGTGGCCTTTAGTAATAAGACTGTGACTGTCTACCAGACAGCAATTTACGGACATTGAGTACACAGCGCTATGAAGTCTGAAATTCAGTTACTACAGCCATACTACTTACGAAATATTTCAATCTATAACTATTTTGAAATATATCTTCCATCACCAAAACTCATTTCCTTTTTGCTTAAATGTTTGCTCAGTATTATATATATATATATATATATATATATATATATAAAAGCACGATATAACGACAAAGAAAAATGACAATTTATTGGGGGAACTGCAGTGTGGCAGCCCCCGAGGGATGAGCCTCCCTTTGCCTGACAGTAAACACGTCTAAGCAGAGTCAGCTGCATCCTCCTCCCCCATGGCCTGGTGCAGTGTGCTTTATTTCGTCCATCCGATTCAGAATCCCTTAAAAGTATGTTCCTCTGAGTTCGCCTCTGCTTGGCCCCTTCGCGTCCCCGGCGCCACAGTCATCTCTTAGATCCCGTCCGCCATTCTTGTCATTGTTCGTTATTCTCCCAATACTGCTCAGACTGCTCTCGTAATCTATCGCCCACCTTCCCTGGGAGACCCCCACATTCATCCATACCTATACTAAAAGCATCCTCAGATTTCTTGACTTTCCTGTCGTGCTCCACCACAGAGTTTCGTATTTGATCAGTTTCAACCAATGATGTCTGGCACCTTTCTTGATTCCAAGCACTGTACCTCAATTTCTTCAGCTTATCCTTAAGTTGATATATTACAAGCATAAATATCTTTTTTACTATAGTAATAAACAGAAGAACTTTTAGCTGTTATGTTCTCCATTTTCCTACTGGTATCCTTGTTCTCACTGAGAAAGTCCACGAGATTTCCAGCTTTAAAATCTTCACGTTAAACCTTTTAGAGAGCGTCAGTTAATTTCACCTTTCTCTCAAAATCTATAGATTCCATCTCTCTCTTACATATCTCCGGAATATCTCTTAGATTTTTCGATGATTTGATGCTTTCGTGTGTGTGTGTGTGTGTGTGTGTGTGTGTGTGTGTAATCATAATAATAATGATAACAATAATAACGATAATAGTAATACTAATAATGATAATGATAATGATAATAATGGTGATAGTAATAATAATAATGATAATGACAATAGTGTTAATGATAATAATAATGATAATAATGATAATGATGATAATGATTAACGGTTTATTGAATTCAGGCAGCCATTTGGTTGAAAGTACACGGTTAAGACAGAACTGTGAGATGACAGTAGTAACCAGTACACTAATCATAAAAGAGCTTAAGATCAAGGTGAGGCTGGTTACTTCCACGCTTTGGAAAAGCACTTGAATGAGGTAGGTACATCTACATTGTCAACGTGGCAGATATACAGGAAATTTTATAAAGTAGCTACTGTGGTTTATACTTTATGTATCCAGTGATGATTAATATTAAATGATGAATAGTCCTACGTTGATTCATATACACTGATTTAGTAGTTGACATACCACATGACTAGGAGAAAACTAAACTGTTTGCTTTCTTACCTGTGCTCCTGCTCATGGATTGTTTATGACATTCGCAATGGCAGGTGCAGAGCTCTGATTGCTACTGGTCGATTGTGGTGACGAACGGCGGTCAGTGAGGGTGAGGCGTTTGAGGAAGGGGGAAGTCTCTGAGACGGGGGTGTGTCAACAGTTTATTGCCAAACTACCGTGTGGGCGTCCGGTGTTGGTTGGAGAGGTTGAACGGGTTCGGTAAGATATGGGCCTCTTGGTGGGTGGTATAATACTGGCCTTGTATGACTCTGCCTACTGCTTTCTGCATTCTTTCCAGCTGACTGGTCCCTCTATGTAGCAGGGGAGCGTAGGTGAGCTTGGGTAGAACGAAGATAGTATGGACATTCCTAAGCTCAGATGATTAGATGCCTATGATCTCAGTCGGCGGAGAAGTCGGCATGAGGAAGACTTGATGCTTGTGCTGACATGACCCTTCCAGTTTAAACCGTCATCTATTGTGACACCAAGAAGTTCGAGGTCTCTGTCTACCTGGATGACGTCAGGGCCTAGTGTGATGTCAGGAGACTGGATGTTGTCTGCACCCAGGTCGAGACGTACATCGCCACAGTCTTGGTGTGATTGATGGTGACGACGTTGACCGTAGACCATTTCCTGAAGATTGTTGATGATGTTCTGAAGGGCACTGAAGTCTGGAGAGTTATTGTTGATAGCGATGCCAAAGAAGGAGGCGTCTGCATACTCCCAGCGGTGATTTGTGCCTCTCAGAGCATCGTTGACAAGGATGAGAAAGCAGAGTGGCTTCATCTTGGTGCTGTGTGGGACACCGCAAGTGAGGGGTAGAAGGGTGGAGGTGGCTACCCGGAAGCGGACAGCCAGGTGTTGCCTGGTCAGGATCTCCTCCAGCCACAAGACGGCTGTCTCTATTATTATGTTATGGATAACTAAATATAAAAGCTTAGAGAAGTTTATGAGGGCGGGTGCCACCATGGTCTTGTCCTTTTCCACGTTGCAGTAGACGAAGTCTAGGGGTCCGAGATGGCAGTGGGTGGTGGAGGAAGAGTTCATGTTTCCAAACTGCTGAGGGTTTGGAGTGATTGCAATAAGACATGATCATTTAAGATATTCCAGGTTATTGTATTTGGGTAGTGCTGTCTTTCAAGCTGTGAGGCATGTAGACTGTTTGAATGAAGCTTTGATGATGGAGGGTAACGGTGAAGCTAATTAATGGGTGAATTCTTTGTTATTGTTTCACTGGAAGATCAGTGGGTGTGGTTGATTGTTTGGTTTTAAGGTGCTGAAGGTGTCGGGCTTCCTGATATTCCTCAACTTTTTTTGTGCAGGGATGGGGTTGTTAGGTATGCTTGGGAGGGAGTTGATGACGAGTTCAGGTAATTACCGGCAAATTTTGGCACCCTCTTTGTTAATTTGGTGTGCGGCCTCTTGACTGATCATATGACCTGCACAAGGGAAGGAGGGAAGCTTTCGTTTGTCACATCCAGTTACTCCTTTTCCTCTATCATACTTGCTTCAGATGCTGCGCTCTGGTTCGGTAACAGGCCTTCTTCGCAGCTCGTACTTCGCGTTTAAACTTTGCTGCGAAGTTGCTTGTAGAGTCCGTTGTTGAGACTAATAAGTGCACGATTTCTCTGCTGCATATACCGCTCGATGCAGTGGGTGATCCAAGGAGCGTCGGTCGGATGTAGTGGTACAGCCTTCTTGGAAAAGAAGTGCTGGTAAGCCTGGCTGCTGGTTTTATGATACTTCTCCCACATAATTTCAACATCTTCACTGGTCACCTTTAGTCCAATGATGATGCGATGCCCCATCGAACGAAATATCTCTTCGCTGATGCCAATAGGTGGATGATAAATTTTGCGGGTGCACCCGCCTGTGTCGGAAGATGGTGGGGGTGAGGGACCACTGTACTGGTAGATGGGGACTGTGCCATATCAGTCAGAATCAGAAGAATATTTTGACTAAAACGTGGGAAAGTAAACCATCGCAGATGGATGTAGTTGTTCTTGGAAGTTGGTGGAGTCATCTCATGAAAAGCCCCCGCACATCACAAGCTTAGAACAAGGGTACCTTGTCCTGAGTGTGTCAGATGTGTAGGCTAGATGTTTTATCAGTGGCTCCCTGGTGGGAGGGCGCGACCGGTGGCAAACCACACAGTAAATGATGGAGACAGTCTGCTGCGGGTGGTTTGCTTGGGGGTAACCCTTACCAATATTACACATCCAGACCCTCAAACACGTTAACTGTCAGCTCGGCCGAACGTAACTCTTTGTGAAAAAAGAGTGCCACGCTCGCCCCGCGCTTTGATTTACGAAGGTGGTAAAAAGGACTATAATCACTCATGGTACATATTTCAAAGTGTAATCTGCCAAACCTCTGTTCGTCGGGCAGGGAGGAGACGTTTGACAGCAGCCGGGTCGGCAGGTTATGCCACTTCCTTCAAGCTTCAAAAATGCTTTAAGGGTTTAATGTTTGCTTTTTCTGGTTTGCGTTGCATTTTCTCACTAATCGATGCTTCAGTTGTTTCTTTCATCGTATCTCCACAATTATGCATCCGTTTACCTCTGGCATGAAATGAATGCAGCGCTTTTAAACTCCCCAACACTGGCTGGTGTCGGGATAACCAGTTATCCTTTTCCAGATGACAGAACTGAGTGGAGTTGTGTGTGTCATTGTCATGATGTTTACACTGGGCGACCGCAGCTCTGACCCTTCAACCACAAGCGCGAAACGAGAAATTCTTACCGAGTCATCGTTCTGTGGTTCACTGTATGTTTTTTTTTTTTTAAATAAGACTCTCTCTGTACTGTAGATTCACCAGAAGTCTAAAGTTATGTGTGGAGACGGAAGGTCCAGTTAGGCGTAATGCAAATGTGCCCAGCTTAGCCGAAGGGGTAGTTCAGGTCGACAGTTGACCTCTGGCGGCTCGAGAGCGCCTGAAACACACTTCCTCCCCATCGGAGGTTGGAGGTGTGTGTGTGACTGTGTGTGTGTGTGTGTGTGTGTGTGTGTGTGTGTGTGTGTGTGTGTTTTTACTCAATTAATCTTACCTAATTGTATTTTCACAGGATTGAGCAAGGCTTGTTACACCCATTCTTCCTTTGTTACATTCTGATATCTTTTTTACTTTAGATGTAGAAATGCTTCTCGTACTCACACCATCTGATAATGAACTCCACCCTTCAAATGATCCATAAGGGAGACTGATTTTCCTTGCATCTTTTCGTCCTTGCATGGTCCTTATAGCTATAAAGTCGTACCATCCTCTTTGGAGGCATTACATAAAATCATTTATTTCTGCCGGTCCTTTGACCCATTCAAACAGCACGATCATGGCGCCTCTTCTTATTATTTGTTCGTCTGGGGCTGGAAAGTTCAGCTTTCTAAGTCTTTACTCATAAACTCTTCAAGGTAGTCACCCAGCTCGTGCTTGGGCTAGGTACTCTTTTCTTTTCATCTTATTTACTGGTTCTCACAAATATAGCTTCCAATCAACTGCACCTTATCCCAAAGATGGTCTTATGAAGGTTATCAGTAATATCCGCATCATGTTTTCGTCTGTGAATCTAGAAGCCACCATCATACTGGCCTGTAGTCTGCATACTTTTTCAATTCTCTCATAGTCATGGTCTCCTAGATGTAACCTAGAGTCGGTGATTATCCCCAGATCGTTCTCGTAACCCTTGTCACTGGTTAAGTCATCATTTTCAGTGGTTTAAGTCGCCCTACTCAAGAGGTTAAGTCTCCGCACACTAGGAGTGTGTTACTCAAGCGTTTATATATATGCATATTCCACTGCCAGACCCACCGTGGGGGCAGTGATACAGGGACAAAATATCCCCGGAGCTTGAGCCTCTAAGGGGCCCGGAAGAATGGAGATAAAATCTAGAATTACTGATAAAAGTAACTGATCAGATAACAGAAAATGTAGGTTATGAGCATAGAACTTCATAGAGACTGTCATTATTTGCCGCTATGCCGTCCTCTCTGTCAGGCGGGCCCCTGGGGGGGAGGGTCTGCCACCCCCTTCCCCCAGCCCGCATCACCCCTTGGCGGCCCTGACCACGTGCTTACCCTGTGTGGTCCTCATGAACACAGCAGCCGACCGAATGCATTAGTTAAGATGGCCAGGCTTGTGTACGACCTGTCCATGTGAACAAAGCGCTAAACGCGTAAAGTGATATTCATTCTGTGTCGTTTACGTATTATGACACCGAGAATCATAATCGATGTGACCTAACCAACCCCACAGCTCAGGTTAGCGCTTGCGTAACGTCACACTGCCTTCCTGTAGTAACTCACCAGCCGTGACGTGTCCCGCTGTTGCTGCCGCCGCCGCGTGCTTGCTCGGTGATGTGGTCAGACATATATAGAGAAAGAAATACGAGGAAGAAATACACACAGTTTGCGTTCGACTGATGTTCAAAGTTTTACCTTAAGATGTATGAATGATGTAGAGTTAAAGCCGCGGACACTCGAAACGACCCTTGAGCACGACGGCACCACCCTTGAGCACTACCATGCCAACCTTGAGAACGACACCGCGACCCTTGAATACGACAGTACGAACCTTGAGTACGACAGGACGTCCTTTGGGCGCGACGATACGAACCTTGAGAACGACAGGACGACCCTTGAGCACAAAGGTGCGACACTTAAGAACGGAGCACGCCGTTACGAACCTTGAGCACGAAGGTATGATACTTGAGCGCTAAGGTATGATCCCTATCACGAAGGTGTGATCCTTGAGCACGATGCTTTGGGTATGGTTGAGTGGCATTTGACCTGATCCACAAGGCTCAGGTCAGAGATCACGACCTTATACCCAAAGGTCGTCCGGACGTGCCGAAGGGGCTACGACCTGTCGTGCATTATCCACACCTATTACAGTGGCCAATACCTGGCCACTGTGGTAGCACTGTTACTGCGGCCCACATCCGGCCGCTATGGTAGTGCTATTATTGTGGCCTAGACTCGGACACTAAGGTGGCATTGTTACTGTGGCCCAGACCCGGCCATTATGGTAATATTGTTACTGTAGTCCACACCCGGCCACTGTGGTAGTACATTTACTGTGGCCCACACCCGGCCAATGTGGTAGCACTCTTGCTCAGGATTGTACCGCCGTGCTCAAGGATTGTACGGTCGTGCTTAAGGATTACACAATCGTTGTCAAGGGTTGCAGAGTCGTGCTCAATGGATTAAACACTAAGAAACTCTTTATTATAATTATTTCGTTTTTCATGATCTTTTTAAATTCATTTCATAAAGAGTCGAGAACCCAGATATATCGATGATCCTTAGTTGCCATTCTTTGGACTCGTTTGCACTAAATTCTTTGGTTAGTCTTATGTTCACGTGTCAACTTTATGCAGAAGGTTATTTGTACCTTATCTTAATATGATAAGAGAAGTGTTGCTTTATTAGCTCAGCACACTGAACCACTTTATACATCTAAGAATACACAATCGAGGTTATAGATAAGAGACAGTATCTAAGATAACACCTTGTACAACTTCACACCCTTCAGATATCTTTATCAGTGCAGATGTTTCTCCTTGACTACCTCGCGTATTGCGTTTATCAGCTACAGTTATATCAAATAATTGATTCCAGACGTCGTTACTGATGGCGCCACGAACTAACTATCACCCGAATCATTGGTGTCACCTTGTCAAAGACTGGGACTGTCATGGTTCTACTCGTCAGGAACAATTTTGGTGATAGGAGGATTATCTATAAAAATAAAAGCAATCCTTCACCAACGCTGGGAATCTCTCCATCTATCTTTTAGTGAGGATTACTGTGTTAAATCTTACGATTTTTTTTTTTCCTTAGGAAATTAGACTCATTAAGCTTTCAGAGTTCAAATGGCGTGTTTATTTTCCCCCCACGATCAGGTTGATGTAAGATCAGACTTCCGAAGTTAATTATCTGTTTATGCTGTTTGGCACTAAGGTAAACACACTCTACCTCCTCATAATCTTCCTTTAAGAATGACGAAATTAAACGCTCTTGGTCACTGGAGGTGGTGGAGACCTAAGTGCAGTGATCAGCCGGCCCACAGCGAGTGCGCGTGGGGTAGGTTATTGCAGGCGTGGCGGGAGGGCTGGGAAAGCCGCCTGTGTTCTGATGCGTCAGCCACTGTCATTGTTAATTTGTCTCCTTGGCTTGTTTTGGACTCACGGGTGTAGTGTATCCAAGGCGTGGGGTGCGGTGGAGTGGTCACCCCCTTTGAACCATACAAGATACAACAAACTTATAATGATATCTGATATCCTTTTATTCCCTCGAAAGGAAATATGAATCTAATTGTTTCAGTGGTTTAAGATAATGACTCATGAAACATTCTCATCCGTTTCACCACCTTCAAAAAACAGTGACATAAGTTTATAATGCAGCTTCCCCTCCCTCCCAAAGCATGTTAATTTGTATGATCGAAGACAGCTTCCTTAATCCTTGCCATCAGCTGTTTTATGTTATCAAACACAGTAGATATATATTCACCCACAGTTGATCGTCTGCCTCATGATAAAGACTTACCCCTGTGAAACACCTGGATTCAATCTTTATATCAATTTGATTGTGATTGAATTTGATATCTAAATAACACCGAGACCGCTAAGTTCTTGAAGAAAACAATGTGTTTGTACATAGCACTCTTATTTTCAGCCCCTCCCCCCCCCCCAAAAAAAAAAAGAAACAATCTGGAAACGCGCCCGATTCATCTATACTAGAACTTACATGAAAAGGATCAAAATGATTGTCGATTAATGTTAAATGCCACAGTCTTTATATATATATATATATATATATATATATATATATATATATATATTCCGTCACAGAAACCATAGCTAATATCAAACAATAAACATGTAGAGTGAAAAAAGGGAAATTAGATGCGCAAAGTATTAATTTCATAAATCGCTTAGAGAACAATTTTTTTTCTTTTATGAATAGTGACCGTCATGGCACGGACAAGGCATGGCCCAGTCACTGCTTTCTCAAATGAAATAAAGAAAAAAGTACGAAAAAAATGAAGAAATCATCCAGGGCTGCGCAGGTGTTTGTAGACCTGACTCTAAATACATAAAGATCATAAGAATAGGGAAAGATGAGAGAAAGATAATTCCACAGCCTCGGCTCTCGAGGAAAGAGGCTTGAAATCTGTCATTCCTCGCGTGTGGAGAAGAAATAATATTACGTAACTTACTGAAGCAAAGAATATCACTAGTAGAGTATAGACCACCGTATCGGAGGCACAGTGTCATCTGAGCTAAGGCAGCTGGCACTTGTACCTACGAACAAATTGCCTTGCGAATTATATCAGAAAATTAAGTTTCCCATAAATTTCGGAGAGGATGGGGGGGGGAGGATAAAACACATAATTATTTTTTTTTACAACAAAATGCATCAAACTACATTACGATCAACTTAAGTCTCGAATACACGCACTGGACAACATCAAGTGATGGAACCAATCCAGACCCTGGCTCCTAACCACCACGACCACCACCACGCCAAGTGGCCATCTGAACCTCTGAGATACGACAACTGAATCCTTTGAATATTACGACGTAATCCCTTGAGTACGAGACCTTAAGCTCCTCAGTACGATGATTAGGGAGGTTAAGTCGTCGTAAGCATCATCGTACTTAGAGGCTAAGTCGTCTTATTCAAGTGAGTAAATCATCCTACCCAAGAAGGCAACAAGGTAATCACTATGCCCGGCCGTAGGGAAACCTTTCCGTCAGTACTGGCCACCTTCTTTTCTTCTAAACTATAGCGTGACCAAGAAAGATAGACTTAGGTAAGCGTAACTGATTGGTATATCCATAATGTTAAGCATGACGCCGGTAGTCACGTAGACAACGCCAACAGATTTATAGGTGCATGACTCACTAGGAAAAAAAAAAGAAAAGACCACCAAAGAAAGTGGTACATTTGCCATTAAGAGAATAGTCATATTCTAGGGATGCCTATAATAACCAACGTACTTTTTTTTCTACTTTAGGGATAGTTAGTAGGGTATGATTAATTTCCTTAAAGACAGCGCTTTAGTTATTTGTTGATCACACAACATATATGTCACTAGTGTATTATGATAATTTCGGTTTTCTTAGTCCATGTCCACTATTTTATAATGCATGATTTACTCAAGTTATGTCTAAAGATCTTTTTGGTTTTCTTTCCCTTACACTTTCATATTGATGATTTTGAGTTCTCGCGTGGGAAGAAAGAATGAAAAAAATTTGAAATCAATTCAAATGAAAAACAGATATTATTCTTCTTCCATACTGTTATTACCAAACAGTTCTGTATGCTGCGTATGCTCATATTCGTAATGTGAATTCAAATAATACTAGTGTGCACTATCTTATGGGCAGAATATTTCGCATAGTGTGTACTTGTTATTACTTCTTGCTTTACGTAAGTGGAATGAAGTTGGACGCTTTTTCTTTAGATGAATTTTGCTGTAGCTTACTGATATGTAAAATTTTTCAACACTCACGTCAAGGTTTAAGCTATTCTTTTATATATATATATATAGATTTTTTTTTTATTATACTTGATTGCTGTTTCCCGCGTCAGCGAGGTAGCGCCAGGAAGCAGACGAAGAAAAATACCCCATCCCCCGCATACACACATATATACATACATGCACACATATGCACCATACATATATA
>JAYMFT010418812.1:0-17768 GCA_038088735.1 Panulirus argus | reverse complement strand
TATATATATATATATATATATATATATATATATATATATATATATATATATATATATATATATATATATATGTGAGTTTCACTGGTATCTCCCCTTGAGTGAGAGACGTTATTCAAATTAGTTTTGGAGAACCAAAATAACACCATTCTGTGCATTATGTACATCTTATTTGTTCTGCTATTGCTGTTGTTCACGCTGTTCATTGTGTGTCATCACAAGGAAGGCGGAAGCCACATTGTCAGCCTGAGTTTAATACAAAGCTCCATGTAATTACAGACAGGATTATTAGGCTGATAATCCAGTCCCTTGCAGAGAAATTTTCGTCCTTACGTATGCTCTCAACACGGGGCTTGTATTCAAGAGTAGATTAACCTTCTGAACACGGTGAACGACCCTCAACCACGACTGCACGACCACTGAACACGATGGTACGAGTCTTGTTAGTTTTTCCCCATCAGGTGTCCGTGTCTGTAGAGTACTTGCGAACGACCAGTCCAGTTCAGGTCATTCGTAACGCCCCAGCGAACCCTTCCGTCACGTGACGCTGGCCGTCAACAGAGAGAGCACGTGGCAAGCAGTTTACGACCCGCGTTTGCGAAGCTCTTGATTCGCTATAGATTTGCTTGAGAGGTTGGTGACCGGCTGAAGGTGGACTGGGGTGGAGGACTAGGGCTTTATGTGGACCGTGGTGGAGCACAAGGGTTGGTTGTGCTGCTGGGGGGGATGGGGGGGGGGGATAGGGGTCGCCTTTGCGTATTTCTGGCTTATGGCTGGTGCTGGGGGACATAAAACTCCCCCTCTCCCCCCTGGTCCTTGGGTGCTATGCTCCCCTCACCAGCAGCCTCGGTTTACGGGAGAGACGCTATGAATAAACACACATCCCTCGCTTCTAACTCTCGTCTTATATACCTATGCTGAAGTTGATTAGCTTTAAGGTATCTTTTTTTTCCCCCCGTATATATATCACTGAGGTTGTGGGTATGGCGCCACGCTCGCCAAGGCCGCGAGTCTGGCTCGTGTTTACATACCCAGACTCGATCTTTTACGGCAAATATTTTCCCCTCCGTTTGCCATAAAAGTTTTGCCGTGTGGCGGGCTGCCGGTACACCCGCGCCCCGCCGCCTCCTCGCTCCGGCCACGCACATCAGCGCAGGATTTCCATACAGAGGCTGGCCATGATGGCCTCCTCCACGACTCGCAGCTCCTCATCGCGGTATCAGTCACGGGCCCTTTTCAAACGGCCGCCCGAATCCGCTTGTGTCTGACGATGCCGTTCCGTCTGCGTCAGGCTCAGTCTGCCTTTTGGCAGGAGGGAAGTCTGCTGTGGAAACAGAGCATCCTTAAAAGGGACCCGTGATCCGCGTGGCGGTAATGTATCTTGAATTGGTCAGAGGCCAAAGCTCCGCCCTTCAAGTTAGTACATCTTGAAGTGACGAAGGACTAAAATCGGTCATATTTATTTCATACACTCCCTGCCTGATCGATTGTGGGACTGTGGTCGAGAAAGCACAGATGGTGATGGCTGCACCAGTACACTAATCTCTCAGACAGAGGCTGACGTTACCACCGGGATCACATTACAGCATTACAGGAGAAAACATATAAGATAGAAAAGAGTTGATTGGGACTGAAACATTTACTTGCATCCGTCACTACAGCTTTTAGATGAAACAAGTAGAAAAAAAAAAAAGCATGTCTTTATTTCTTCCTTTTCTTTATACTTGATTCAGTAGATGAATTCAGCACTGTTTGTAGAGTAGTCTAGTTGGCGATAGATGATTAAGAAAGTTGTTGATCCTTCGATTGTGAGCGTCTCTGATGCAGCCGTTGCTGGTGATGGCGGTCGTGGAAGAAGTGTTGGCGATGGTGCTGTTGGTGGCGATGATCACGGAGACATGTGAGTGGTGTTGGTGGTGCATTGGGTCCTTCTCGAGGCTGTCTGTGGTGGTGGTGGTGGTAGAAGAGATCGGAAACCTGGGAAATGCTGAAAGAGAAATACCTGTAAACTTCGCACGTAAGAAGGGAGGCGCAAGTAATGTTGGTCGTGGACTCGAGGCAAAGTTTCGTCCAGTTTGTCCTCAAACGCGAATTTGGTGTTGCTGTCAACTACCGTGACTGATGAATCATTCCATATGTTAACAATCCTGGCGAAGAAAAAAAAAAAACTGTTTCTTATTAGATGTTTTCTCTTGTTTGCATCCAGTACAGCGAGTGCACCCAACAACTCTAACCTTAGATAGCTGCCTGCATTGAAATGATCAAAGTCTGTGATGATTTTGAATACCTGCATCAAATCACCGCCTAACCTTCTCTTTTCCAGGCCAAATAGGTTTAAATTTTCTAGCTGGCTTTTATAGGATTTGTTTCTCAGTTCGGGAATAGTGTTGGTAGCTCACCGCCGTACCCTCACTGTTTTATGCATTTCTCTCAAGTGGACTGACCAAGACCAAATACAGTATTCGAGGAGGGGGCGCGCCAGCAAATCGTAAAGAGTGAGGATTAGTTTCCTGGATTTGAGCTGGAACGCCTTACATATGAATCATGAAACTTTGTTTGCCTTTTCTATTGCCTCTCTACACTGCTTGCTTCTTTAGGTCATTGGAGATTATTAAACACTTTTCCTCAATTACATTTCTGCAGCTTGCAAGAATTCACACTGCAGTTTCTCATCGATATTGCGACTCGCTGGCTGCCAGAGAACCCAGTTTATTACGTCGGCCTGTAAGTGCGGACGTGCAGCTTTTGTTGCAGCTTTATTCCCCAACTTAACATGACCCGCGACTTTCCAAATATTACGTTGGAGCCCGTTATCACCAGTGCTGTTATATATAAGAAAGAGAACCGGTCCCAAGACTGATCCCTGCGGCACGCCACTTGTTACGTCTAACCATTCTGAGGCTTGACCTTTAATCCCGGCGCTTTGTTTTACGGCCAGTCACCCAGTTTTCTAAACAGCCAAGTACGACCTGATCGATATTGTTGTTTTTGTTGTTGGTGATGTATTTGGTGATTGTGCTGCTCCTGGTGATGATGGGAAATGATGTTGGAGGTAATGGTCTTGTTGGAGGTTTGTGTGTGAGTGTGATAATTTATGGACACTGTATCACTGAATGATTATCCGTAATCTGTAGCTTATCCCCTGATTGCTGAATAATCATCCACGTACTGTATTTGGAGCATGACGACGGCGGCGAGCGTGTGATAGTCTCTCACGCCGCAGCTCCGGCAGGTCTCTCACTAGCCCACGAGATAATCTCTCCGCCGCTCCTAGAGGCCCAGCACATATATAACCCAGTCGTGTACAGAATGTGAAAGCATTTCTAGACGATAGCGAGATGAACAACTTGCGTGTATATAAAAACCAAAACAACATATACCTAAGGCTCGTACCGGCGTTCCCAAGGGGTAACTGTGCCATCTGTGACGTTCGTGTTCGGGTATCAGCAGTGACGTACGTGTTCTTGATACCGAGTCTGGTCTATCAGTAGTAAAGATATGATGCGTTGGTATCGGGATTCCCGTGCCATGAGTGAACTGCCTCTATATAGCTTGCGATGATTAGAGTGGGAGCGGTGAAATGCTATCACGTAATACCCAGCTGTGTTCCCCCAACAGTAACAGTCGGACCGCCGCTCCCCATAACGCCCGTCTATCACAATTTACTCCCAAGTTGATGCAGATTGACGACTCAACTGGCAGGCTCTCTGATTCACCCGTCGCGCCAAAAACGGCTCCGTGATCGTCTCCGCGAATTTTGATATACCGTCGTTCCTCCATTTGGGCCTCGGTCTCCGTCGTCATCGTGGCTACCACGTGCCCCCTCCCCCTCCCCCCAGGCTCACACTGATGCTGATTTTCACCTTTGGGTTGAATAGTGTGTGTGTGTGTGTGTGTGTGTGTGTGTGTGTGTGACGCAATTCAGTTTCCCTCCCGGCGAGTGATACAGTGACACTGAGTAAAACTTGTTACTTTATGGGACTCTCTTGTCACACGCAGTTACTTCCTGTGTGACGCGCGTCACGAGCGAGAACGTTACTTCGTCTGGCCACACACACACACACACACACACACACACACAGCGTCAGCGAGTGATAGCGAGGAGTGCTGTACGCGTGAGGGTCGTCGCTTTAGCAGGGCCAAACACACCTCTTTCCCTACGTATATTTAGCTTACGTTGCCCAATCTAGCTTGCATCCGCCACCTGTCCGGTGCCGTCAGTACGGCAGCCGCCCCCCTCCTCTGCCTAACCAGGTGGGCGCCCCGTGAAGAACTCGTGTCTGCGGATCCCTCCCTATATGTTCGGTTAAGTGTGTGGCGGCCGTGTCCCTTGAGTCGTGAATACGAGCTGCTGCTTCTTCCTACAAAACGGACTTGCTCATGTCGCTACTGACGGAGTGTAAGCTTCTCTTATCACGCTTTTGATGTGTTTATAATGAAGCTTTGTCTCGTTATTCCTGAAGAGCGGTTGGATTAGGCACCAAAGCTTGGAGTATCTTGGTTAATCTTTCCTGCCTCATGCAAGAATATTTTCTCCGCGGCATCACTGTGCATACAGGTGTGTATATATATATATATATATATATATATATATATATATATATATATATTGACGGACATGGCAAGGGCAGAACATAAGCAAGAAAAAGCAAGAAAAGAAGAATGCAGAAATTAATCATGGCTACGCAGGTGTTTGCAGACCTGACTCTTAAAGATAAAAATGTTACAGGAAGAGGGAAAGATAAAAGAAAAAGTAGATAACGCCACAGCTTAGGAGGAGGTATTGTAACGGTCAGTCCTCGTGTAGTTGGTCTCCACACACAAACTGTGGGAAGCAGCAGCCAGACGAGTGTCCTGGGTCCAGGCCTTGGTGGCAGGGATACATGGACACAGCTTGAGACAACAGTGGTTTCCCCAGCCCGCCTCCGACACCAGCCCACCCTTCGTCTTAGTTTTGCCCACCCCGTCCTGCCCACCCCACCTCCCACACCCCAGCATGGTGCGCTGCCCGAACCGGCCGGCACACACACGCACACACACACACACACACTTCCCTGGCGGTCACAGGTCGCGAGGCGCGACTCCCTCCTCTGAAAGAAGGAAAGAATGAGGGAGGGGAAAAATGCGCGGGTCCCGTTGACAGAGGCAGATGAAAGACAAACAGGAACGGCGCACTGTCGCCTCTCCTCATTTGCAGGGGTCGCAAAAGTTCTTTTGCGACCTTCGTCCTCCTGCGGATCAAGGGGGAATCCATGGTGCGAGTCCTTACGGATGGTGTCCTCGCTACTGAGATGATGGAGACCGACTCGCCCCCTTCCACGTCAAGGGGTGACTGTAAGGAGAGAGACCCACCCCTTTCCGTTCCTTCATGTCAAGGGAGGCTGGAGGGAATTTACGCCGAGACATCTAATGGCGAAAATGATTTACAGAGGTTTTAAACAGTTTAGGTTAACCTCCGGAGGTGTTCGGCGTTGGTTCTGTGTACTGGTCCTCATTCCACCCACACGGTGGCTCTACCCACGGTGGGTTCACCCCCCCCCCTCTCTCTCTCTCGCACTGCCCACGGTGGGTGCCCTTGTTGGCTCTGAGAGCTTCATTCCCTATTAATACCTCGAACCCTGATCAATAGACAGTGACAGACGTTCTCCGGGAGATTCGCCTATTTCAGCACCACACGGACTTCGAGACTCCGTAGCTGTTTGTCGACGGTGCCAGTTGCTGTGCCCACCTCCCCGCGTCACCCATCAGGTCTACGGCGCGTCACACGCCGTCACGCGTCCGTCGGCTCAGCACTAGCTGGCGTGGGTCGGGTGTAGTCAGCGTGCGTGGGAGAGACGGGTCCAGCATGCGAGGTCCGCCATGCCTCAGGTCATTAGCCGAAACCGCCCTTCCTTGCTGGCGCTGTCGTTGAGTAACACCCCGTGCAGCCGCAAGGGTGCGACCCTTGCCCGTGATGACCTTGACCTCTGACCTAACCCGCAAGAGTCGGGGTCAGAGGTCATCCCGTCGTCCTTGATGAGTTAATGTGCGTAAACACTTTGGCTCGTTAGTGAAGGAGTTGAGGCTCGGGAGAGAGAGAAAGAAAAAAAAAAAAAGATCCTGCCTCTCTTGGGGGCACGTGCTTGGTCGGCTTCGCTAACAGGGAAACGAAAATCCTTTTGAGAATCGTAATGATTCTGAAGAGAAAGGTGAGTGACTCATTAACATGCAGAAGTACACTAAAACTCTTCCGGAAAAATTGCTTTTGACGTAATGATATTTTTCAAGTGTGAGACTTGTATCAAAGGCATTTATCACTGTTAGGCGTCTGTCCCTTAGACCTTTGTGTTACATGAGTTATCTAAGTGTGTGTGTGTGTGTGTGTGTGGCCAGGCATCTGGATGGAGCATGTCTTTAAGAGTGTATGACGTCTTGACATCCCTCGAGAACACATGGTCTTGGAAGACTAACGAGACTTGAGATTCCCCTCAGTCCGCCGTGCATCAAACCAGGCATCTCGCCTGACAGTTTAACGTGACAATAACTTCCGTGTTCTTCGCCTTCTTCTTTCGTTAAAACTTGGAGTGTGGTTCCACTTCTTTTTTTGTCGCTCGTTCACAGCCTTGCTTCAGGTCGCAAACATCGGGATGATGGAAAGGTTAGAGGAGATCCCAAATACATTTGCAAATTCTCTGTATTTTGTACTTAGATTAGCTTAGTTTGCCTGTGATTTAAGGGATAACGAGCCTGTAATATGGACAAGTGCAAATATAAACTTACTGTTAAGTCATCAGCATTTTCATACCAACACACGAGAGTTAGTATTTCCTGTATACATCACACCATAACTGCTTAGATTCTCTTACCATTTTTGTTGAAATCACAATCTGGAATCCATAACTCTCTGGTATTGCAAATGTTTACGTTCCTTTGAAGCTAGCAGGCAGTGCGTTTTGCTCCAGAGGGAAGACTGTGTGTGTGTGTGAGAGAGAGAATTTTATTGTTTAGCTTGCAGGTCCGCCTGCAGGTCCGTGAATGGAGTGGGGTATTATAAACGCTGGAGAGAGAGACAGTGTGTGGGATGGGAAGGCTTGGTGTTGGTCTGTCCTCTCTCGTGTTGATCAGGCTCCTCCCTCCGCCGCTTCTGTCTCTTCCGTCTCCTGGTAAAGCGTTGCGAGGAACGTTTGATGTTCTCTTTTTAGTATACATTTCGTTCATTCTTTTTTGTATTTAATGTTAAGAGAGATCCTTAGTCCACGTGCGGGTTCTGTAGCTGTTCGTGATAGAGCTGTTGTTGGTGATACAGCTGTTGTTCGTGATACAGCTGTTGTCGTGATACAGCTGTTGTTGATGGCACAGTTGTTGCTGAAAAGTCGTTCTCTTTTGATGATCAGAGTGAGGAGCTTCGTAGCATGTTCAAAATCGTCACTGTTCTAAGTTCAGTTTACAGCAGCTTTCACACTTGTGTATACTTCAAAGTATACTGTCTATACATTTTAGGCTTAGGTTTAATTCTGTGTGTTTTATCTACGTTAATTCTCTCTTTACGTTTAGCATCAGTTTTCCTGTCTGCGTCACCTACTTGCTTCGAATCTTGCATTGCCACCTCGAAGAGATCTTGTGTTTCCCGCACTGTCCACCTGTGGTGTCCGTGTCGTCGTCATGTACGACCGTGTTGGATCGTGTTCCGCAAATCTTGATGTCGTCCGAGATGGTCAGGTATCACGCCTCACCTCCCGCATCGCCTCTGGATGTCGTTTGCGTCTGATTATGATCGGTGCGCTGACGCCGATGGCGTCTACGCCCCGGCACAGGCAGAGGGGCCTCCCTGGCTGATCCAGCCGCAGGCGAGTTTCCCCTCCTGTTTGATTTCCCTCGGGATGGCGACGCCCATGCTGGCCGCAGCCCCTCCTCCCCGTCCCAAGTGGTGTTTACTAAGCGAGTCTCTGCTGTGTCGTGACCAGTGACTGAAGACGAAGGAAAGAAAGAAGACAAAAAAAAAAAAAAAGAAACAGACTGAAACGTGGATGAGGGTTACCATAGAGTGTTTTCCTCCCTCGCTGTGCCCGCCCTGGGGCGGACCAGAAGTGCCACTTCTGTGCCACGGGCGGAACGCGCCCGCAGCCAAGGCCTCCTAGGACGACAGGAGAGAGGGAATACAGTGATTCACTAACTCAAACAGTTTCGTTAATTCCACGAACTTCAGTTGACGATTCGTGATAGCATCGTTCCCGTATCAGGTACAAGTGTGTGTGTGTTGGTTCGCCTTAGAACTTCTTGTAACACTGGTCATCTGCTGGTGATGTGACGTGCGTGGGACCTTTGCTGTGTGACTGGGCTGGGACCCCTTCCCTGTGGTGCGACGGGAGCCGCGACCCCTCCTACCGTACCACACGAATGCCCCCCCCCCTCGCCTTGACCCGAGGTCACGCCCTGGGGGACCCCGGACCCCTCACACCGCGACGGGTGTAGGTCTCGTCCGGTATCCTGGCTCAGGCTAAAGCGTTCTGTCACTCCAGGCCCGCGTAACGCTCCGGGAGTCGAACCTGTGCCGCTGCCCACCGGAGGACCGACCAGTCAGTCGTCAGGGGAGGAATGACTGCCGGACAGCCACTCATCATGGGCTGGGGTCATGACCCCAGCGGCTGGTAATGAAAGGATCCCGGCGGCTGGTGGGATGATAACTGTCATTGAGGTAATGCCACGCAGATAAATGGAAAGTTAAGTGAATAGGAACTTAATGGCGTTACAATGGGCCAGTGATTAACCCCCGCCTGGCTGGGTACGAACCTGTGCTCTAGAGAAACGCAGACGCCGCCTGGCTGTACAACGCATGGCGAACTATTTCTTTCTTTTTTTTCACTGGAAAACTGTACATATGAATTAGTGCTGTCCAGGTCTGTCCCGAAGGAGCCGAGGACACGTTACCCCCAGCCAAGTCAAGTCACGGACTGTCCTTACCCTTCTCTGTGTCCCGCGACTGTGTCACGTTTAATTTTAATGTCGTGGGCAACGGAACCCGTATGTTACATCGGCTTGAAGAATTACATGTTTTTGTTTTAACAGAACATATTGGTACTTGGCCGTGACGTGAACTGACAGCACTGCTTGTTGCGGAGGCTGCCTGGTTTATTGTCCTGTACGTATTAAAGAATAGAGGGTTGAGGTAACAACGTCCTGGACACCTTCTCTTTGGTTTGAGACTACGAGAAAGTTATACGAACGAGCCATCAACACCGGATGAAAAGGTTCCTCGCCACGAGGAGCACCGGAGCGTCATGCGAAGGGCTTCTTCCACTGTGGCATCCGCCTGGATTCCAGACATCCAGAAGCATATTCCCAGAGCCTCGTCCGTGGTGTGGGACGGCGACGCACACCAGCGCTTGGACTATCCCGGATTTCACTCAGTATTTGCGAGATGTTTACTGTGTCTTCCGGGCTGTGGAGCCGTGTGCACGTGAGAGTATTGAGAGTGTGTCGCTGTTTGCTGAGGGTCTGCCAGTGGCCTGGGCAACTCTGGAACATGTGTCTGAGGTCAGGCGCTTGGCACGTGTTTATCATGTCGGTGCTCGTTGACTCAACGCTGTGACTCTCTCTCTCTCTCTCTCTGAACTGATACCTGCAATATTTGGTATTTTTCTGAGGGTAACGGATTTGCTTGAACACCTCAGTATAAGGACTGTTTTTTTTCAGGCTGAATACGAATCCAGATACCGATGAGAAAAAAGGAAAACTAGATCGCGAGTTTCCGAGGAAATGGAAAAGAAAATAAAAAAGCGTCACGTCGTGGTCTTTACGGCAGACGTGTTGGTGAAGAGTACCAAAGCTCAGCGGTGTAGGGAAAGAAACAGACGTCGTAATGGCCCAACTCTTGAGTTGTCAGCTGCTTGCAGTTGTAATGTGACGCAATGCGTAGCTTGGCCGAGTACTGCGAGGTCTATTTAATGGCGGGGGCGAACAAGCAGTTCTGTGTATGCTTGTTTAGCTGCCTCGGTTTATTTTCTGTGTATCACAGCGACTTCGCGTCTCTCTCTCCACATGTCTGTATCCTTGTGTGTCTGTGTGTGTGTATGTAGTGTGTGTGTGTGTGTGTGTGTGTGTATGCGCGCCTACCTGTTCGTCAGTCTATGTGAAACCAGTGTACCTGTCAGGTAGCGGAGAGAACTCGAGGACGGGCGCGATGGGCCGGCGAGAGATCGTAACGCGATCAGCGATAGAGGACTAATTGTGTCTCGGGTCGCGTCCGCCGCCGCCGGCCGGAGTCTTACAGGCAAACGCTTGTGCAGCGGAGCGTCTCGACCCTCGGGGACCCTGGCGCTCATAATGTATGTTGCGTTTCATGTATCTGGGTGTCGGTTGCACCACCCCTCGAGCACGACGGTATACGACCCTCGAGCGCGACGGTACTACACTCGAGCGCGACGGTATACGACCCTCGAGCACGACGGTATACGACCCTCGAGCACGACGGTGTACGACCCTTGACCACGACGGCACGACCCTTCCATATGATAGTCTGGCATTTTATCTGACCTTAAGCTTAAGGGTCAGGTCAAGTTTGGTCTGGCCGGCATGACCGAGGGTCGTATGGATAGTTGTGCTCAGGGGGTCGTGCCCCGTCGTGCAGGAAGAGTCGTACCGACGCGTTCTTTGGGTTAGATGGCGACTGAGGACTGATGTTCTTGTGTCGTCTTTTTCACGAGCCCTCCCCTTGTGTGTGTGTGTGTTGAGGTGGAAGTGGGAGTTTTGATCTTCTTCGAGTGGATGAGGCTATTGATTGACCGTGATAATACCATAAGATTATTACCATGCAAATATTTACTGTTTCTGGAGCTACTGAAGGCTAATTAGAACACGAACAGCGTTCAAAACAGTGGCCCGGGGTGAAGAGAGTTAGATAGAGGCTTGTTTACTCGGGGCTAAGGACTCGGCCGGCGTTCCTTTATGTGGACTGGCGCTGGACTGGATTATACCCCACGACACACTGAAGTTAACGCAGATGTAAGCCATACGTATATAGACATACTGAAATGTATGCTATTTCAGTTGTAGTATACGACAAACGCGCTGAAACATACCGCTGTATACCACAAGTATACCATAATGTAGGACAAGTACGCTGGGAAATATAACAGAGTACCCACAAGTTGATCAGTGAGTAGAGCACCGTTCTTTCCTTAATACTAGATGCACCACCACGCGTTCAAGGGACATCAAACTGTGGTACACATTTCCCCATCCGGAAGACAGAAAAGTTCTGAAACTCTGAACTTCTTTGCCAGTGTAGCATGCCTGAGCCGTAGCTTTGAGATCGGCGGGTGGATCACGTCGTATCACATAAATCAATGGGTGGATGAGTCCACATCAGGGAAAAAAGATGGGTGGATGACCCCCACCTCAAAGAAATAGATGGGTGGATGGCTCCACATCAGAGCATTCCGGAATGAGTACCACAGTACAACACAGAGTGACGTAAGTGGACCTCCATACGGTACAGCTGTAGAAGTGGAGTGGTGGATACAGTTACAGGGTAGTCCATGCTGCATTACTTTTTTAACTTGTACTACATTTCTGGTCACTTTACCGTGTCCAATGAAGTATCGGTTTGCAGAGGAGCGCGTTTTCGTTATTGTGTAAGAAGATAAGACCTGACCTGACCTGACCTGATGGTCGTAACGATATCCACCTATCGCGCAACTGGTCGTGCCCACGACCCAACCCATCCCCCAGGCGGTCGGTCGTACCGACGGCGTCCACCACCTGTCCAGCAGGTGGTCGCGCACCTACCCTCCCTCTGCCCCTCCCGCAGGCGCGAAGAGCGATGTTCCCTCACTTGAGCCTTATCTCCTCCAGTGCTCAAGACGTGATATGACCACCAGCTTCCGCGCGTTAACCCCGGCAGTAAAGACAATAAAGGCCATCATCTGGTGAGGGTAGGGAGGGCAGTCAGGAGCAGTAAAGTGTGGCACCGCCGGGGAAAATAAACAAAGCAGTGCCGAGGAGGAGTTGAGGCCCTGGCTTGACCTTGCACCCTCTCTCTCCTTCAAGTCAGCAGTCTTGGGTACGGCGGGCAAGCCCCCGGGGTGGTTGTTGTTGCTCTTGTTGTATTGCAACTAGCTTGTTGTACTGCCGGTGTTGATGCAATATTTCTTGGTTGGTTGTTTGAGTGTGGATGTGAGTGCGCCGTGAATGTAGAGTTTTTTTTTTCTTTAGCTACGTGGTTATGTTGTGATGTTGTTGTACTTATAGTTGTTATGGTGTGGGTTTGTTGTTGTGCGGCGGGTTCAGTTTTGTTGGTGTGTTTATTGTTATGTGCACCTGGCTGTTTTGCAAATGTTGTTACGTCGGGTATTGGCTCTGTGCAATTGAGTTGTTGCCGGCCGTTTATGTGTTGTGCATTTCGTTGTTTTCTGCTCCTGTTGTGTTGTGGTATTGGATTCTCGTAGTGCTTGTTTTACTGTGATGACAGGGTCGTCGTCCCTGTCTGTACGGAAGATGACCGGAGAGAAATGTCGAACTACAGACGGGTCTCCCTGACGAGTGCGGTGTGTGAGTTACTGCGAAAGATGACAGGCAAGCAAATGAATGACTTCCGCAGAGGAGAAATGACTTAAGTGGAAGACAGCATGGTTCCTGAGGGAGGGGGTCATGTGTAACTAGCATCTTAGATTTCCGTGAGAGAGTGTGAGCTCTGTTTTAAGGAAATTGGAGAGCTGGGTGAATTGTCTGTGTCTGGACTGCAAGAAAGCATTTGACGCTGTGCCGCACTGGAGGCTGATTAAGAAGTTGGGTGACCATGCAGGCACATGGGGTGGAACCCTTCGATGGACAGAAGATAAGAACGGATGTCAGAGGAGCCTTCTTGTAAATGAATGGGGGTCACCGGTGGAGTTCCGCAGGGTTTTGTCGTGGGACCGTTTACATTTACTGATCTGTGTGAATGAAATGATAGATGTTATGGATGTTTACTTGAATTTGTTTATAGATGATGCGGAGGTCGTGAGGGAAACCAGTGAAAACGTCTTCTAAAGATGCAGACTGAACAACTAGAGGACATAACATGAAATTAGGCAAGAAACTTGTTAAAAGATGTAAACAAGTAGTTATAGATTATAAAAGTGGTGGATGAATGGGGCAGCTGAGCGAGGATATGGTAAATGCGGACAGCATACAGAAGTTTAAAAGGATGTATGATAGTAGAGAATGTTCATGAGAC
Source organism: Panulirus argus (assembly GCA_038088735.1). Classification (NCBI taxonomy): domain Eukaryota; kingdom Metazoa; phylum Arthropoda; class Malacostraca; order Decapoda; family Palinuridae; genus Panulirus; species Panulirus argus. Next base: position 4,576 of record JAYMFT010418812.1, on the reverse strand, counting down.
GGGGCCCTTCAAGTGTAACACTTCCTCCCCCTAAGTACAAAAAGGAGTCATTACACACACACACACACACACACTATCTCGGAGGAGTGAACATTCTCTATAGCCGTCCAGGCAGACGGTGGTTCACAAGACACAGATGTATGGATTGATGTATAGATAGTTACAGACGCCAGTGAAATAATTGATGACGACGGAGAATAACCGATAGATCTCAGTCTATTTTGAGGGGAGTGAAAGGGGAGCTCCCCTCGTCCAGGTCGGAGACGCCTGCAGGAGGGTTCGCTTAACTAAAGCTACCGTTCCATAAGGGCTCTCCCAACCTAACCTGATCCTACTTGCCCTTGAAGCTTTCCTGGGTTTTTTCCCCCCCAGGCGTCTCCGGTTTCAGGAGAAGTGACAGAAAGAGATGCATATTTCAACCTACGCAGAAATTACAAGCTTCAGTCAAACGAAGGTTCCCCAGTTCGCCCGTGTTTCTCTGACGCAAGGAAGGCATCTGATCGTGTGAATAATTAACGTGCGTTCCACACTTTTGGTAGAGTGCCAAGGTATCTCGTAAACCGTGTGTTGCTAAGTACGTTCGTTCGTCTTACTGGGGAGAAAATGTTTCCTGGGGGGATGTTTACCTGGTGTAACGGGATCCCCCAGGGAGGGGGGTACACTATCCCGTGCCCGGGTAATGGTTTAGCGACGATTTCAGTGTTAGTCTTGGTGGGCAGGCAGATGGATGCTCGCCTGCAAATATTTGCTCTAATTGTAAGCTGTGCTGATGACGAGGTGCAGTTGGCCGCCCTCTCCTGGTGCCCTTCACCGGCTGATCAACAGGTGTCGGACGCCTGCACCTGTGCATATCATCAACAACGTCTCTGGGAATTCCTCGAGGGGAAACTGATACACACGATGTGCTGAGGCTGGACGTTGTTTTGCTCTCTTCGTAGTGTGGAGGACATGGAGGGCAGAGTGGGGGAAGCTGACTGCCTCAGACAGCATCTTGATCATGAAACTTTCTCTCCGTGGGACCGATGGAAATGGATGATCTTTCTGTGGGAATTATGTAACGTTCTGCGGCCACAGTACCGCTCCCCATCTGCAAGCAAACTCACGCTCCGTCTCACGATCACATAATGACGCTATCAACCGTCTTTCTAAAGTCCGCAAATTTACAAAAAGTTTCTCTCTCATATAATTTCTGTTGCTGAATGCCCAGACGCTCTGCAAGAAGAAGCGAAATGATATAACTTAATAAAGTCGAAACCGCAACACTGCTATCACTGTAAGGCGAAGGGAAAGCGAGGCTGTTTAGCTGTCGTACACAGACAGGGAATGGCAGTGATGCTCACTGTTATGTACCTCCGTCAGTGTGACTGGTAACAGCTGGTGTGGACGGCGAGGGCTCACCGCAGCTGGCGTGGACAGCGGAGCCGGAAACGTAACGAGTGACCGAAAATATGAGGAACGACCGGTCGTTCCTGATATGTTCCAGGCAGAGGACCAAGCGGCCAGAGAGGTTAAAAGAAATATTTTGTCAAGATCAAAACTTTTCTCAGTAATCCATCACGAGTGCTGGGCATCCTCTTCTTCGTATTTCTGATAATCCGTTTATGAACTTTTGTTCCTGCTATACCCGTATGTCATCGTCATCATCAGTCCCTCTCCATATTCATTCTACACGTTCATGCCTAACATATTGTCACTCTGCGCTGGATCATTCACTGTTCGTCAGTGTAGGAGGAGCAGTGCTGCTGTTGGACGCTCGGAGAGCCAAACGGTTCTATGACCCAAAGGAAGAAAACACAAGTGTTAGGAGGAGTTGGGGGAAGCAGAACGCGCGGCAGAAAAATGTGGTGGAGTCGAGCCGGTGGAAAACTATGAGATACGAGACGATGTGATTTAATTCGCGGGGAGTCGAGTGCCAGGGTGATGCAGCAGCGCCGCTGGAGCGGGAGGAAGAGGCGAGGTGAGGCTGACGGCAAGAATAGGGGACAAAAGGGATGAGAAACAAAAGGAGATTATTGCAAGAACAAGAGGGGGAAAGTCTTGAGACAGAAACAGACAGACCAGGAGAAGGAAGGAGAAGATGGTATTTTGTCTCTTCTCTCTCTCTCTCTCTATCTATCTATCTATCTATCTATCTATCTGTCTGTCTATCTCTTTCTCTCTCTCTCATAGGCGCAGTTAATGCTAAGTAGAGAATGAAGGAAGACTGCACCGATTTACAAAGGGACCCAGACAAACTCCAAAGTCGGCGTGACAAATGGATGATGATGAAATTCAACCCGAGTAAGTGCAAGATTATGAGGACTGGACGCTGTGCATAAAAGCCCTGATAAGGATATGATATACCTGGATGAAGACTACAGAACTCTGCGTGAGAGGAACGTGAAGGTCGACATTGTACCTAATCTGCCGTCGGAACATCTCGTCAGGATAGGTGTTAAAGAGGTAAACAGTTTGCTGGCGAGTATGAAAATTATTTTCAAGGATAAAGAAACGTTCAACTATCTGTCCTTAATATATTTAAGATGCAAGCTGAAGTAAGTATGTTTCTCAAGTAATCACGCTTGGAAAAACACACAGAGAAATAATGGAGAAGGTCCAGAGGAGGGAAAGAACGATGGTTCTTGTAAAAGAAGAAGTTTCCGTCAGAAGTTCGAGACCATAAATATTCCCAACATGAAAAACGAGAGGAGGAAAGAGAGAGGGAGAGACCTGATCACACCCTCCAAGTTTCCATGTATTTTTCCATGTCGACTGTGGACAGACCCCGTGAGAGGTGCAATTACGGCTCGGCCAAAGCTCATAACAAGAAACTAAGCAATAAACATGTCTGGGGGAAGTGAAAAAGAGGGTGATATTTAGCACCAGAGTCGTGAATGAATGGAAGAAGTTGAGTGATCAACTTGTAAATGGTGACAGTGGATAAAAGTTCAGCATGTTATGTGATGGATGATATGATTTTTTGTTTTTCAAGAGACGTTGTCCTTACATGTACAGAACTCCTTCCCCAGACGGTATCGTAAATACAGGTCATTTACGCAGGACCAAAAGGCAAATGAGATGAGACAGTGCGGAATGAACCCAAAGGATGACCATCGCTTCGCGGACGTGTCTCAGCTCAGCATCACTCGACCAAGCGACCAAGAAGTGTAAACTGTAAATAATCTAATTAGAAACTGTTTACATCTGCAGGCGAGTTGATGGGTGGTGGTGGTGGAGTTTGAAGACTGTGGACTGCACGCTCGACAGGAACGAAGTTTGCGTACGTCGAAATCTAGATCTGTTTCCAGTAAGGCGTCTTTATCATCGCGAAGGTAAACTGCAACAGACCAGAAGACAGATCGAGTGCCACAGGGATCAGTGCTGGGACTATTGCCAGTTTCTAGTATACATTATGCTACTGATCTGGTTAGAGTAATGGAATCTTGTCTTAACGTGTTTAACTAGTTACTGTTACTTTACCAACACACGCCAGAGTCCTGAGGAGCGCTTAGGGCTTCCCAACAAGATCTGGGTAAACTGCTGCAGACCCTCTGCCAAGACCTGTCCGAAGGCGCCAGAAAAAACCCTCACTGCTTGGGACAAATGCCTCAAAGAAACTGAAACGCTCGCTTCCACACGTAAACTCACAAACGCACACACACACACACACACATACAGATATACATAAACACTGACACAGATGCACTTACACTTATACGGACACAGTTGCAGACACACACGTACACAAAGAGATGCACACACACACACACACACACACACACACACGCATGCGCACCTAAACACACAAGTTCGCCAGAATTAAAGTCCGGAGTTGCGGAGGCCAAGTGTGATGAATAATGGAGCGTTCAGACCAGGGTATTGAGTCTCTCTCTCTCTCTCTCTCAGCGCAAGATACCCCCGACCATCTGCGCGCGTCGGTTAGCCCCAGAACTTGCGTATTCCCGCTCCGACGCGCTCCGCTTCTCCTCCTCCTCCTCACTCACCACAACCCCAACAAGATAATCCGTTTTGATAATGAACTGGAAGTAAAATACTCTTAACCTGTCGAGAACAACGGCGCGACCCCCGGAGTGTGTGACGACCCGGCCTCTGACCCGACCCGGAAGGGATTTACATTAAGCTTTTCTAAAGCCTGAGCCGAGTGAACAGCGGCGATCGCAGCGTCGCAGAATGACAGACAAATTACACTTGGAAATGAGGTTCCCTAATGACCGCGTTTCACCGGGAGACGCGGCCTTGTCGCCCATCTATTGCCTCCGGTCGTCCGCGAACTGTGAGGAGGAGGAGGTCGCCTGAAATTTGAAGTACTGGTTGATGCCGACAAACCCGATGGCTCACACTACTGAGAGAACTGACGTGCTCATCAAAGGATTGACCCGTCCTTGTATGGAGTACTGCTCTGGGGTGATTCTAGCTCTGCGTCATTACTTGACAGAGTAGAGTAGAAAGCGGTCCGACTTATAGACTGTCCCAGGCTAACTTCCAAACTTGGACCCCTAGCCCTACGCCGCAATGTTGGTTCACTTTCCCTCTTCTATAGGTATTACTTTGGCTTTTGCTCCCGAGAGCTGGCTGC
>JAYMFT010418801.1:0-17770 GCA_038088735.1 Panulirus argus | reverse complement strand
GGGAAAATCCTCACTTGGCCCCTTCTCTGTTCCTTTTTGGAAAAGCAGAAACTGGAGGGGAGGATTTCCAGCCCCCCCCCGCTCCCTCCCCTTTTAGCCGCCTTTTACGACAGGGAATACGTGGGAAGTATTGTTTCTCCCCTATCCCAGGGGTGGCGATGCTAATCCCCGTGGGGCAGGGTGGCACCAGGAGCGGACGGGGGCAAGCAAGTGTGAACATGTACATGTGTACATGCATGTGTACGTGTATATATATATATTAAAAAGCCATGGCGACATCACACAGCCCTGCATCACATCTACATGTATCCCAAAACATTTGCTCAGCTCTCCATCCACTCTTACACATGCATTTGCTCCTCTAAAAAAGGCTTTTACACCATCCAACAGTTGTCCCCCTATGCCATACATCCTTAACACATCCCACCAAGCATTCCACTTGATTGTCATACGCTTTCTTCAGATCCATAAAAGCTGCATGCAACTTCTTACCTTTTGCTAAATACTTTTCCACCGTCATCTTTCCTGCAAAAAATCTGATTCACACACCCCCTACCTCTCCTAAAACTCCCTTGCTCTTTATTTATTCTGCATTCAGTCACTTTCATCACTCTGTCAATAAATATACTTGCATACACTTTTCCTGTTATACTTAAGAGACTTATTAACATATAATTGCTACATAAGTCCTTAGCACCTTTTCCTTTGAATAAAGGAACGACAACAGCTTTCACTCAATCCTCAGGCACAACCGTCTGTTTCCATGCTAAATTACGTATAGCATGCATCCACTCTATCACACTTTCTCCTCCAAACTTCAGCATTTCAGCTGTAGTACCATTTACTCCATGGCACTGAATGTGAATGGGATGACTGGTGAGAGTAAAAGGAGAGGGATTGTGGGGAGGTTTAACAGTTGCAGCATGGATGTGCTGGGGACTGGGGAAACCCACATCCTTAGGCAGGGTGTGTGGAGTAAAAATGGAAATGATGAATGCAAGTTATGGAAGGGCATGTAGGGGAGTGTGGTATGGACGGGAATGAGTGAAAATTATCAGGGAAGAGGAAAAGAAGGATGTGCAATTCTGCTATCACCAAGAGTATGGGAGGGTGTTACACAGCATGCATGGAATGGATCAAGAATAGTATGGGTGAAAGGAAAGATTGGGATTGTGAAGTATGCATGGGTATGTGTATATGTGCCTGTGAATAAGAAGACTCTACAAGGTAAGGATGAAATGAAGCTTTTCTGGAGAAATTTGAATGACTGTATAAACAGTTTTGAGAATGAGAGAAATGTGGTCATAATGGGTGATATGAGTGTGAAATCGGGATGTGATGAAATTGGTAAGGTAGTTGGAAAACGGGGAGTGCCTGGAATAAATGAGAATGGAAGCTATCTTGTGGATGTCTGTGCTGAGAGGGGTTTATTCCTTGCAAACACCTTTTTCTGGACAAGGTGATCCACAGATATGCATGGATGAGGAATGATGGAAGAGAAGAGCAAAAGGCTTTGATTGATTATGTGGCAGTGGATGAAAGATGGAGAAAGGCTCTGCTAGTCTTGAGAGGATTCTTTAGAAACCGACCATTTCAAGGTTCTTGTGGGGATGAGGATCAGGGAGAAGTGGATGTATGGTGTAAGGAAGAATGGAAAGGTAAAAATGTTGGCAAGCGAGATGATGAATCAGGAAAAATGCAGGGAGGAGTATGAAAGGAAGGTAACTGAAAGCTTAGAAGTGCTGCAAATGTAGAAATGAAGTCATGTGTGAATGAGTTTTTTCTTTCTTTTTTTATGTTGCAGGCTCCAGTCATGGACAAAAGTCTACATCAAGGCCGGGCCTTAATTGAAATATACATAGAATTATAAAACGAAAAAAGAAAGACAAGGGAAAGTATTTACGAATTTTTGAGAAATTGAAAGACCTGTCTTTTGAAATGTACCAGGTCACAGTTGATGGGAAAGACATGGGAAGGCAGAGAGTTCCAAAATTTCGACATGTAGGGAAAGAAGCAGGTATCAAAACAGCTCGCCCTTGAGTTGCCAATGGCCACACAATAATCATGTGATGCAGTAGCTTGCCAAGTATTGCATGGTCTACCTAGTGGTGGGGGTACACAAGCAGCCAGCTCTTGGGAGCAAAAACCAAATTAATACCTATAGAAGAGAGGAAAGTGAACCGACATTGCAGTGTAGGGCAAGGGGGTCAAGTTTGAAAATGAGCCTGGGACAGTTTATAAGTTGGACTGCTTTGAACTCAACTCTTTCAAGTAAGGAAACAGAGCTAGAACCACTCCAGATGTGAGAGCAGTACTCCCTACAAGGACTAATCAATCCCTTGTATAAATGGAGCAACTGTTCAGAAGAGAAGAAGTTTCGACATCTGAACAGGACACCCAGTTTCTTATAGGCAGACTTAGCTATTCCCGTAACGTGGTGTTTCCAAGAAAGAGTGGATGTTACAGCAATACCAAGTATTTTCATTGAGTCAAGAGGTGGAATTCCAGAACTGTCAAAGGAAAGACAAGAGTTGTGAGGAGTTTTTGATAGTGAGATGGGTAGAAATTGGGTCTTGGATGCATTAAACTTTCAAGATTTTGTGTACCCTACTGAGATATCCTGTCCAAATCTGAGTTTATTGAGGAAGCTTTGTCAAGACGAGATGCAGATCGAGTGAGAGAAGAGAGAGCAGAATTGAAAGATGTGGATGAATGCAGTGTTGAGTCATCAGCGTATGAGTGTATTGGATTATTTGTGGAGGAGAGGAAATCGTTGAAATAAAGGAGAAAAAGTGTAGGGGACAGGACAGAACCTTGAGGGACACCGCTGTTGATGGAGAAAAGAGGGTGGCTGATCCATTCACAACCATAGAGATAGAATGGTCGGACAGGAAGCTACATGTAGATATGAAGGAGCAAAGTGAGGGAGGGAAACCAAAAGAGGGGAGCTTAGAGATGAGATCCCGATGCCACACCCTGTCAAAAACCTTAGATAGTCAAGGGCAACTACATATGACTCCCCAAAATCTTTCAAGGATGATGCCCAAACATTAGTAAGATAGGAAAGAATATAACTAGCGGATCTCATCTTACGGAAGTCATACTGGTGATCAGAGAGAAGACTGTGATTTTCGAGGTGTTTAAGGATATGGGAGTTGAGAAGGGATTTAAAGACTTTAGAAATGGTAGATGTCAAAGCAATAAGACGATTGTTAGAGGGGTCAGAACGGTCACCCTTCCTAGGGATGGGATGTATCAAAGCATGTTTCAAAGGAAAAGGAAAAGTTTTGGTTTTTAAACAGAAACGGAACAGACGAGCAAGCACAGGTGCAAGTTTAGAGGTACACTCTTTCAGTACATGGGGATGGATGCCATCAAGACCATAAGCCTTGCTTGTGTCCAGAGAAAGAAGCACTTTTTAGACGGTCTGAAAAGAGATTATGGGAAGAGGCATAGGATTAGTAAGAGGAGCACTGGGGGTGAGGAAATGTAGGAGTCATCCAAGGTGGAGTTAGAGGAGAAACGAGAACCAAAGAGAATTGCTTTGTCTGAGGGAGGGACAGCTATAGTTCCGTCAGGACGTAAAAGTAAAGGAAAGGTTGAGCAACAGAAGTTGTTAGAGATGTCCTTAGCTAAAGACCAGAAATACCTATCAGTGGATGATGAGGAGAGGTTATTGCACTTCCTTTGTGTAAAGGAGCACTTTGCCTCATGGATAATGTGCTTGCAGCAACTATGGGCAATGATAAAAGCTGAATGGGAGCCAAAGGAAGGAGAGTTTTTCCAAGCCCGATATGCCTGATCCCTTGTCTGAGTGGCCTCAGAACAGGAACGGTTGAATCACGGTTTATGAAGAGGCTGTCTTTGAGGAATAGGGGATAAATGCTTCCATTCCCACAAAAAGAACCTCAGCTATGCATTTTGTGGAGACGAAAGCATCACCACATAGAGACAGCAATTTACCTGAGGAAATCAGAAAAGAAATTACATACATTATTCCAATCAGCTTCGTTCAGGTGTCAGTATTCACACTTAGCAGGGGCTGCTGGAGGGGGAGGTGCCATTAGAATAGATACATTTATGAGAGTGTGATTGGATGAACCAATTGCGGGCGAGATTGAGTATTTACAGCGAGATGGACTAGAGGTGATAAAGAAATCCATAATATTAGGAGAGTGGTCACAGCAGTCATGTATATGGGTAGGGTGGGAGATAATTTGCCCTAAATCATTGAGAATAAAGAACGTAAGGGCTTTGATCCCTCCATCATCTGTATGGAAGGAATTCAATAACTCCTCATTGTGAAGGTAGAAATCCCTGAGGTGGAGGATCTTGGCTTTTGGTGAAAGGATGTCACAATCTTATGGTAGAGTTTAGATAGTTGAAGAAGGATATAAAATTTGTAGACTTTGGAGAGGAATAGGCAAAACAGAGGACAAGTGTGATAGTAGGGAGATGGACTTTGAGCCATATAATATCAAAGTTTGGAGACTCAAGGTCCTTTAGGCATGCAACAGGTGTATTTATGTTGGAATAAGCAAAAACATAATTTTGAACAAGAATCGTGAGTGGAGGTTATAGTTAGATATGAAAAAGGGACTAGTGAGAACATCATAGGACAACTGTTTAAAGAAATACTATTAAAGGTTGTAGAAGCAGTAGCTGGATAGAAGGTAGTGTGATACAGGAATAAAAAGGGCAATACATGGTGGGCAGAAGACACCAGAAATGCTATGGAAAAGAAAAAAGCATATGGTAGATTGCTGTATAAGAATGTATCAGAGGAAGTTCAGCAAAGGAGGAGAGAAGAATACAAAATATGTAAGCAGAATGTTAAGAGGCTGATAGATTAAAGCAAAGAAAGAGCAGATGAAGATTTTGAAAGTTAAGTGAAAAGTTTTGTGATAATAAGAAAATGTACTGAAAGGAAGTGAAAAAAGGAAAGAGGTTGATGTAAGAGTGGAAATGTTGATGTGAGAAGTAAGGAAGGGGAATTGCTGAACCAAAAGGAGGAAGTGAAAGGAAAATGGAAAGAGTAGTTTGAAGAACTGATGAATGTGGGAGAAGGGGAGGCAGCAGTTGTTACGTGCATGGGTATGAGGAGGGAAGGAAGAGGATACGAGTGCAGGGGCCTATACCAAAAAGGGAGGTAAGAAGGGCAATAATGAGGCTTTCTTACAGTCGGCCTCATTATCGCCCTTTTTACCTTCCTTTTTGCTACACACCCTTGCACTTGTATTGTCTTCTTTCCACCCTCCACATCCATGCATGTAACAACTACTGCTTCACCTTCTCCCACATTTTTCAGTTCAAAATACTCTTTCCATTTTCCTTTCACTTCCTCCTTTTGATTCAGTAACTCCCTTTCCTTACTTCTCACATTAGCATTTCCACTCTTACATCCATCTCTTTCCTTTTTCACCTCCTTCTAGTACAATTTCTTAATCTCTAAACTTTTCATTCAACTTTCTTTCATAATTTTCATCTATTCTATTTCTGCTTTCACCTATCAGCTTCTTAACATTCTACTTACACATCTTTTATTTGAATCTCCTCTTTTGCTGAACTTCCACTGATACATTCCTTTTGAGCAATCTACCATATGCCTTTTTCTTCTCTTCCTAACATTTCTAATCTCTTCTGTCCACCATACATTTCCCTTTCTATTCCAATATCTCATGACCTTGTATCCAACTACTAATTTTAAATTCTTTAATAATCTTTCTCTAAACATGTTCAACACCTCATTCACACATGACTGCATCCCTACATTCACTGAACCTCCATTTAAACTTTTGGTCACCTTCCTTTCATAGTCCTCCCCATATTTTTTCTGATTCATCTCTTTGCTTGCCAACAATTTTACCTTTTCATTTCTCCTTACTTTATACCTCCACTTCTCCCTGTTCCTCATCCCCACAAGAACTGCAAAATGGTCAAAGTCTCCAAAGAATCCTCTCACAACTCTAGCATCTAGCACAGCCTTTCTCAATCTTTCATTTACTTCCACATCATCAATCAAACCATTTTGCTCTTCTCTTCCATCATTTCTCATCCATGCATACCCGTGGATCATCTTGTGCTGAAAAAAAGTGTTTGCAAGGAATAAATCCCTCTCAGCACACACATTCACATGATAACTTCCATTCTCATTTACTCCAGGCACTCCCCATTCACCAACTCTCACCAATTTCATCATACCCTACTTTTGCATTCATATCACCCATTATAACCATGTTTCTCTCATTCTCAAACTGTCTGTAGAGCCATTCAAATTTCTCTAGAAATGCTTCATTTCATCCTTACCTTGCACAGTCTTCATATTTGTAGGTGCATATACACAAACCCATGCATACTTTACATTTTCAATCTTTCCTTCTAACCACACTATTCTTGATTCATTCCATCCAAGCTCTGTAACACTCTCCCATACTCTTGATGAGAACAGAATTGCACATCCTTCTTTTCCTCTTCCCAGTAATTTTCACTCATTCCTGTCCATCCCACACTCCCTTCCATAACCTGCATTCATCATTTCCATTTTCACTCCACACATCCTGCCCAAGGATGGGTTTCCCCAATCTCTGAATACAAAATATGCTTCCTCAGAAGAGCCACATTAAAGTTCATCGTCTGCTGAAAAATTTGTTGCTTCATGATTCTATGAATCATAATATGGTTGTGGAATTTGTTTCATCACCATATCTATAGTTCTGTTCAAATTCTGGCTTTGCTGCTTCATATAAGACAGCTAGAGATTATGCATGTGCAAATGAAGCCAAGTTTTATTTATTCCTGATGCCACTTCACTAAGGCAAGGAAAAAAACGTAGTAGTAGGCAGGAATTTATCAAAGAAATTAGCTTCATAAGACAGAATTCTTCCACAGCAATGACACTGTTACCTATTTGGGCCTTTACAGATGAATGGGGAACAATTCTGGCTAGTTCTGGACAATGGTTTATTTTGTGTATAATGAGTTCTTGAGTTCTCAAACTTTAGGTAATACGAACATTCACTTTAAGAGAACTTCTCATTCATTCGTAACAATATACTACTTCAACTTATTTTTCAGGGAAGAATTCTTTTAACCCTTTAACTAGACCTGTTGTAGATTTACATCTCAGTAGAGGGGACCCCACATAGATCTCTGACCTGTGCTTTGCACCAACAACTGCTTTTCAATTTCAGCAGATCAATGGTGGTGGCAGATGTCTAAAGCTTCCTTATACAACAATGTCACAAGTTCTTCAGTTACCCTTCAATCATATCATGGAGAGGATGTTAAAGTAGACTGCTGGGTGTACTTGAAATCTGGTTGTAATGTTTGCTCCATAGTGAGGAGTCTAACGATCCAGATAGTAATCTACCTGATGATAAAAAGATATGAACAGTGAGTCACTTCATGTTCACATCAGTCTATGTAGTGTTCTGGCTATCTCAACAATTTTTCTCTATCATTTTCTTCCATGAAAGATGTTCCTTTATTTGAAGAGAATTATTTTTTCATTTATGCAAGAAAAACCCATTTTTCAGAAGCAAGATGATTTTGTTGCTGCTGAAGATAATACTGTGAACATAAAGGGGCTTCTCTTCTACATGAAATTTCAAATGCAAAAATAAATGACCCTTCTGACTGAAGAGCTTTTGGCATTATTATCTATTTTTCATAATTACAGGCCCAAGTTCCACATAAGAGCCCTGGTGTTACCTAGGACCTCTTATGGTTTCCCTCCTCACTTTTCTCCCTTATATCTAGCTTCCTCTCCAGCTACTCTATCTCTTTGGTTATTGATGGATCAGCCTCTCCCTTTCTTTTTCCATCAACAGTAGTGTCCCTCAAGCTTCTGTCTTGTCTCCTACACTCTATTACTTTTATTATAAACAGTTTCTCTTTTTCTACAAACAACTGACAAGTCAATACTGCATTGCTCGACATCCTTCAAATCTACTTCTTCCTTTATTACTCAATCTCCATTTTGTCTCAACACAACTTCATTAATATACTTGGACAGATCATCTTACTGGATTAGACAAAAGTACTTAATTTTCATGCCTCCAAGACACAGTTTCAGCCCATCTCTCTACTAAAAGTTCCTCTCTCTTTTGATGGAACCGTAAATCCACTGCTTGACATAATGAACACACTTGGTATTACTGTAACACCCAATCTATATTGAAAACCTACAGTTACAGAAATAGCCAAGTCTGTCTCTAAGAAACAGAGTCCTGTTTAGATGTCGAAATTTCTTTTCTTCCGAATACTTGCTCCTTTTATGCAAGGGTTTGATGTGTCTTTGTAAGATGAGAAGCAATGCTCTCACATTTGGGGCAGTCCTGTCTCTCCATCCTTACTAGACAGAGTTGAGTCAGAAGCACTCTGACCTATGAACTCTCCCAGGCTAACCTCAGGACTTGACACTCTTCTATGGGTATTATTTTGGTTATTGTTCCCATGAGCCAGCTGCTTGTGTGCCACCACCATCAGCTAAAACACAAATATTCAGCAAGCAACTGCATCACACGACTACTGTGACCACTGGCAACTCAAGGGTGGGCCGCTTTGATAACTGTTTCGTTTCCCACACCTCGAAGCTTTGGAACTCTCCACCCCCTCATACCTTCCTAAACAACTATGACCTGGCACTTTTTAAAAGATGGGTTTTTTATTTCTCACTAAGGCCCACCCTCGATGTGGACTTTGGTCCATGACTGGAGCTTCCAACATAAAAAGAAGAAGAGGTATATTCATATGGTTTCTCCCTTGTACAGATACTCTTGTGTTCAACTGCTGCAGTTCTCTTTGAAAAAGTTTAGCACAGTCAACTATCATGTGGCTTATTTCCTGTATGAACTTTCTAAGAGAATTCCTCTTGGAAATGTGAACATTCATATGGTTTTTTTCAAGTACAAACTTTTATCTGCATCACTGAAGCTGATGTCTGGGAGAAGCACTCATGGCAAAATTAACATTCATAAGGCTTCTCTCTGTATAAACTCTCACATGTCCAACCAAATATCTTAGAGAGGATGTTTAGACAATCTGAATATAATAATGCCTTTCTCCTTTATAAACCTTTATGTGTCACTAAACTTCTCTTCCAGGAGAAGGTCTTTTGGCAATGTAAACATTCATGTGACTTCTCTCCAGTAAGAGGTTTCATGTTCCCGTATGAATTATTGCTATGAAAGGTCATCTGAAATTCATGAATATAAATATGGCTGAAATCTAATAGGTTTTATTAAATTTCTGGGCAACATGAATCTTGTTATAGCTTCCGACCTTTTAGGTTCAACTCTCAGGGCAGAGCAAGATCTATTATATTACTCTGTGTCCATATCTGTGTCTGCATATATGTTCTTGTCTACACCTTGGTTAAATTTTTCATCCAATTTCAGTTTTCAGCCACTGTTTGATTTTCAGTCATGTTTAGTTTAGTTTAGTTCTCAGCATCTATTTGATGTATAGCCATACAACTTCATATACAGAGGTACAGCAATGAGCGTTTCAGCATCCCAGGAAGGGTAAGTCATCCTGACTTACATTTCACGCCTCAGAGAAACTTATTAAGCTTTAAGTCTGACTTCAGTTTTTCTGAACCACTATTTGATGACTGGTCATGTAACTTCAGATACATATGCATGCTGAATAGTGCTTCATCATACAACCAAAAGTATGTCATCCTGACCTATATATCACACATCAATAACTAGATGTTTTACATCCTAGTTCTAAGCACCACTTTATGTACAGTCATGTAACTTCATATGTTGTTAGCCACTGATGACTACTTTAGCATCCCACCAAAAGCATGTTTCTGTGGACTAAACTTCATACCTTAATGACTCTGGTTAAGTTTTATTGCCAGGTTCAGTTCTCTGTCACTATCTCATCTTTATGCATATGTAAATGAAGTTACATGATTTTATAACTTCACATGCAGATGCATAAAGATGAGCACTTCAGTAGTTCAGTTAAAGTAGGTTGCCCTGACCTACCTTTCAAACCTCAGAGGCAAACATCATAGTCAAAGATTACCTATGTTTGAATATTCATGTGCTGCATAAAGAAATCTTCCTGGAGAATGCCTTTTGGCATTAGGCATTCATATGGTTTTTCTGTAATATGAATAGTCATGTGAAGCACTAAATCAGCCATCTGGGAAAAGGTCTCTGGACAATGTGAACATTCATATAACTTCTCTACTGTATGAACTGTCATGTGGTTCACTAAAGTAGTGCTGAGAGAGAACGATTCATGGCAAAGTGAACATTCATATGGCTTTTCTCCCATATGAACTTTCACATGCGACTCTAACTTACTCCTCTGAGAGAATGTCTTTTGGCAATGTGAACATTCATAAGGTTTCTCTCCTGCATGAACTTTCATGTGCTTCACTAGACTACCCCTCCGGCAAAAACTCTTTTGGCAATCTGTACACTTAAAAAGCTTCTCTCCAGTATGAACTCCTATGTGCCTAACTAGGTAGCATCTTTCTGGGAAGGTTTTATCACAATATGAACATCCATATGGCTTTTCTCCTGTATGAACTTTAATGTGTGCTGCTAAGTTTCTCTTTCGGGAGAAGGTCTTTTGGCAATGTGAACATTCGTATGGCTTCTCTTTTGTATGAACCTTCATGTGCCCATACAAATTACTGCTATGAGAGAAGGTCATTTGGCACTGTGAACATTCATATGGCTTTTCTCGTGTATGAACTCTCATATGGTTTTCTAAATTACTCCTATACATGAAAGCCTTCTGGCAATATGAACATTCAAATGGCTTTTCACCATTTTGAACTGTCATGTGATGCACTAAATAACTCCTCCTGGAGAAAGTCTTTTGGCACTGTGGACATTCATATGGTTTCTCTCCTGTATGAACAGTCATATGCTGCACTAAATTACCCTTCTGGGAGAATGACTTTTGGCAAAGTGAACATTCATATGGCTTTTCTCCTGTATGAATTCTCATGTGTGTGACTAAATTATACTTGTGGGAAAATGTCTTTTGGCAATGTGAACATTCATATGGCTTCTCTTCTGTATGAACTTTCATGTGCTTCATTAAATATGCCCTACGGGAGAAAGTTTTCTGGCACTTTGGACATTCATATGGCTCCTCTACTGCATGTATAGTTGTGTGGTGCCCTAAAGTACTCATTCTGTATCACTGTGATGATTCAAAGGATTCTTTCCTGTATGGATGGTGTGCTTCACTAAGTACCTTTTCAGAAAGAAAGTTTTTCAGAAATATAAGCATTTAATATGCCTTCTCTCCAGATGTACTAAAGTAATGCATGGGTAGGTCTAGTGGCAATATACATGTTATATGGCTACTCTCTTGCATGAAGAATCATGTATATTACTAAATTATGACTTTATAAGAAAGCCTTTTGACCATACGAACTTTCTTGTAAAATCAATCAAAAGTTTTGCTAAGTAGCTCAAAAGACATAGATTTCTGGCACTGCAAACATTCATGTAGCTTTTCTTCTAAAAGAAAAGTCATGCATTTCACTTAAGTACTAATCAGTGTGAAGGTATTCTGATTATGAACATTCACTTGGCTCCTCTCTTTTGTTATTAGTCTTATGACACATAAAGGTGCTCCTAATGAAGAAGTCTTTTGGTAGTGTGAACATTCATGTGTCTTCCACCCCTTACATATTTTCAGGTACACCAGTAAATGACTCTGCTGCATATTTTGGCACTATAAACATTCATGCTTTTTCTATCCTTCATGCATGAACCTTCCCTGTCCCTTCCAAAAGTATAATGTTGGGTAAAGAAAGGTTGCCTAACTGTGTACATAAAGACAGGAATTTTCATGCTAGAATCCTTTGAAGATGTCTGCTGCATAGTATAATACAGTTTTGTGAAATGCAATACTGCAGTCCAGAGCTGTAGCCTGTGATAACCTAAAGTATTCAATGAAGGAACAGCAGAACTGTACTGTAACTTCTGGTCTTCCCAGCAAGGTTAGATGAATCGAGCAGTTCCCAAGGTTTACAATCTGTATTCTTCCCAACTTATCTTTGCTTCCACTATTCTTACATTTACCAGTTCAACAATCCCTTTAGGTGCCAATTCCAGCAGCCTACTTGCTTTCTTAAGTCTGCTTTTGGTTATTCTACCTATGATTCTTAAATTCATCAGATAATACAAAAAACTGGAATGAAATGACAAGAAACAAATTAATCACAATCAAAATGATTTCTTGTAAAATTATGCAGTTAGAGTACAAATCTCAGTAAAGTAACATACATTTAATGCTCATGCTTTGATCAGTCTGACTGTGCAATACATTATATATGGTCCATATCATTAAAAGATGTGGTTAATAACTTCAAATATCATTAATTCCATAGTTTGGCTATCAAATATTAGCAGTGGCCTTTTTCATAGAATTTTGGCTATTTATAACTTAAGTTTTGTTAGTATTATGAACTGTTTGATGATACTAAACATTAACTATAGTTCTCATTATCAGTGAAACTGTTTCCTCGGGTTATCACTGACGTCCTTTACTTGCTTTTACTCTTGTTTATCCGTTACTTACCATATTTTTCATTCCTGTTGCTTGTTTTCTGTATTTAAGTATATAACTGTTGTACTTATTATTTTCTTTCTTTTAATAGCTCTTCACATTGCTGCAACTGCTATTTTCGTTCTTGTGACATTATGTCAGTCTGGAGAGCTTGGAGACACATATCAAATCCTCTTGCAAAACAACAAGACCTGCCAAAAACAGGAGTGTACATATTAGTATTGAATGTTGAGGGTAATACATGGGACCCTTGACAAAAAGGGGCTCTTAAAAGGAAAAGAAAATATTTTTACATCAAACTATGACAGTATACCCAAAGGAGGTCTTCAACCTTACAAGCAAATGATACAAATAACTCATGTCCTTAACATATGGCATTAACATTATAAAAGGCTGAGATCCTTAACATAATACACTGTCAGTACATAAAGGTCAGATTCCAAACATCAAATACTGATGATATACAACCAACAGACCATAAAGGTTTAATTTTCAACATTACAGAGATGTCAAAACCTTAACATAATGGGATTATAGATATGGAGCATAGACCTTTAACATCCAGGTTTAAGCAACATTAAGATAAGGCTTTTAATTTTAAGGGTTCGATATGTATACAGTAATCACTCACTTACTCGATGTTCAATTAACTATAGGTGGTTTAGCCATCCATTACTAACTGTGCCTCTGTATAGTTATCTGCCTAACCCTCCCTCCCTAATCTTACTGCACTTTTACAGTAAATCCTAATTCTAATGGACTAATATGGGAGAAAGGGTGGTTTATTAGAAGCCAAACTCCATTACATCCTGAATTTTTTCAAAGAATGCTAATAAATAAAGAATTAACAAGTGTAATGGAAATCTACTTTATTTCCTTGAGACTAGAGGTATTCGGGGAGTAGCAAAGAATACTTTGAATCGGAAGGAAATAGCTCCAGAATCAGCTGGAGTCACACAAATCACTTTCTGGTCAAATATGGGGCACAAGCTACTCTCCCCACACTCATGAAGCTCAATCATTTTCAGCTTTTCAGCAATGTCAAGGTGTTTCTCAGACCTTTTCACACATGCTATACTGATAGCACTCATCTGCTATAATCTGGTACAAAATGACAAGACTTGGTGACATAAAAAACACTGCAGTTGCATGAGAACATACGCACAGTGCTTATTTGTGTTGATCAAGAAGTTGCTAATCTCAGAATGGCATGCAAATGACCCAGCTATATTTTGCTTTACCATGAAATTTCTAACTGAATTATCTTTGTAGGTGTAAAGGCACAAAAGATCTTATTGCACCAACAATTACTGTAAATCAGTGCAAAACTGTGTATGTATGCACTGAGAACTTTGTGTAAAGGCACAAAATATATCATAGCACCATTAAGTTATTGTAATTGTGTAAAACCATGTGTATGTGTGGAGAGAACATTGCATGTTATCAAAATAATGAAAAATGGACTGAGGTGATGTACAACATGCTGTCACATGTCCTGACACATAACATCCTAGACAGTTTGGCAGCTATCAGACTATTCTGTTACAGCACAAACTCAAGTCAGATGGGTCCTTAGATTACTAGAAATGTCTATTAGATTCCAAGCTTAGTCCAGTGGGCTCCAAGGGCTCCTTTAAAAGCCAATTTCTGGCACAATGAAGTCTGTTAGAATGGAGGAATGCTGTAAAAATGCCTGCCACCTACACAATGGTGCATGTCTGGGTCACAGCTTGCCATCCAGCTGCCTTTATTTGGAATCACCACACATGGTAAGTACATGGCTCTTTCACTCCATAGCACTGTTTTATCCATAAACGATGGGTAACTTGCTAAACAATGATCAAAATTTGGCCATGAAAAAGGCCTCAGATTTTGTTCCTCATTACGGAATGAAAGAAATACATGTAAAAATAAAGCATACTGAAAAAAGTAAACTAACATACCATATATGCCTGTGATATGAAAATGAAGTTAACATGATCCTTGGGGAGTGGTAGAGAGATGGAGGAGGTTTTGGAGGATTTGCATCATTCAATTAATCTGTTTTCCTTTTAAAATAAATAATTATAAATGCAGAGATCAAGTACAAAAAGTGAGCCAAATTATTTCATACATTAGTGGTACAGTGCCAAAGATAATGGTAGATTCCATAGGGAAATGGTCTATGAAGGGTTTTGGAAGGTGTGTGCCATTTATATTTTGTTTCCCATTAAAAAATGAAAGAAATACATGTAAAAGTAAAGGACATACACAGAAAAAAAAGTCAACATATTATCTATGTCAGTGGTATAATGCTGATGTTACCAAGTAGCTCCCCATGGGAGTGGTGGAGAAATGGCATAAGAAGGTGTGCATAGCTCTCAGCAGCACGTTTTTTTAATACTACACAGCATTTTGTGGAAGCAAGAGAGCCAGAATTAACTGCTTTTCTGGATAATCATAATCTGATGTAATGTGCACAGGATTTTTCTGGATAATCATGAGTTGATATAATGTGCACAGGATTTTTCTAAATAATCATAATTTGATGTAATGTGCACAGGAATTATAGTACTCTCCAGTAATGCCCAGTGTAAGCATGGAAGCTAAAAGGAAATGTCTGGTGGTTATGATGGGTAGCTGGAAGCTTGTCATGTATACAGTGCTTTTGAATTATGTGTCAAAGATTCTAATTATGCATCAAAGAATGTCAGCCTAACCATCCCAATTGACCCCAAACCCATTTTCATCACTAGTTAATGATATTTATTGGTGGCAACTTCATGTATAGATTACCTAATGATAGTGTTAAATGAATATAAATGCATACTGTAAACAGTACAAAAGCTGGTGACAGTGGAGTATTTGTTGGAATGTGGATACCTTATAGTTCAGAATCTCATATACTGTATTTACCAGAAAACAAGCTGCTGATATAGGTTTCCCTTGAAACTGTACTGAATTCCTTATGCTAACCCCATTATTTTACTAAAGACTCCATTAGATTTACTAGGTTTGGTGAATTTTCCACAAATCTGATAGCATTACATTTAGTGTGGGTGAAACCCACAGTTTGGTGGAGATTCTCCCTTACCTCTCAGTGTTATCAATTTATCATATTTGTTGTGAACATTAAAATTATAGGGTATAGAGTACTGTGCAACTACAGAACCATTAAGTATACGAAAAAAGAAATGTAACAACCAAACACTATGGTGAAGTGCTGGGGGGGGGGGGTCAAAGGGTGGTGAAGGTCAGCTACTATCAGGTGAACACCTGGTAGGCTATTGGGGTCTTTTACCCGACAGCTGTGGCTGGGCACAGGCTGCTGGGTAAAGTTGTTAGAAGCCGCTGCCTGCAGACTTGTAGCCTCCACAGCCTGGCCAGTCTGGTACACTTTATATATACTTGTCCAAGGCACTCTTAAAATTTTTCCACTTCAACATCTTGCAAGCAGGTGCTGAAGAGTTACGGGCTCTGAATCTTAAGGTATTCTCTTTTTATGTACTTCACACCTTTGGGTTACAGAGGTATAATTTTCATTTACAAAGCCATTCATGTCTATCATGCAAGTTAAAAGTTGTTTCTGAGTGTAAAAAGTTGGGGTCCAAGCCTTCAAGGATTTCCTATAAACAGGTGATGATATATTTTCCTGTTTATACTCCAGGAAGTACAGCCTCAGTAATTTCAGCAATTTCCAGTAATTTAGTTAGTTCCTTTATGTTAATATGGGCTGAATACTATCTAGTCCTGCAATTTTGCATGGCTTATATAGGGTGATGTTAGAACAATAACAATCTATTTGTGAAAGAATCAACTCATCAAAAAGTATCACCACTGGTTTTCCATTTCTTGTTTAAAAAGTCTGAGATTTGTAATGAATAAGATTTGGTCATAATGCAGATTTTAAAATACTAGTATCTAAGTGGTGGGAATCCCTTATCAGTAGCACAGGGCATGGGTTCTCCCTAAATGTGCTTGAGAGTGCCCTAACACAGTTAGTTGAGAAACCTACCTGTGATCACAACAGATTAGATTTAGTTCTGGCAACAAATGAGGATCTCATATATAATGTTAAAAAGGGAGAAACGTTTAGTACAAGTAATCAAAAGCAAATCTCTTTTGAGGTAAATTTGAACATATCTTATAATGCTGGTCAACCAAAAAGTCAAGAAAAAATACTAGATTTTAGACTTGCAAATCTCAGTGGTCTTCACACTGCTTTTGAGAGGCAAACCTGGAATGATGTCATTAATGAAAACTATATGGACATAGCTTGGAAAAGATTCTGTAATACTTTCAAATTGGTGGAGGGAACATAAGTGCCAATGTGTACATGATCTTGTTTCAAAATGGAAATGAAGTGATGGAGCAATGACATAAAGAAATGCTTGTTGTCTAAGAAAGTAGCACAAAAGAAACTCAAAGACAAATAACCAACAAGATACAGTATATTAAATAAATCAGCACAAAGAAACTTAGAGATATTTATGATAAAGCAAACATATGAGGTGTATAATGCTGAAAACAGCAAAAAAACCCTTTACAGTTTTATAATTATGTTAAAAGTAAGAGAATCATTACTCAATCAATTGGGCCATCAATTACAGAAATGGTGACCTGATTCAAGACAATGAAGCTATGGCAAAGATTTTAATGATTTTTCTGCATCTGAGGTTACAACTGAGAAGACAACTCATCTGAATCCAACTCCATTGCTAAATGGGGAAATATTTTGCAACATGTTGAATAAAAGATGAAGAAATACAATCAGTGCTGAACAGAATGAGAGTAATTAAAACAGCAGACCCAATTATGTTTTATTCAACACACTGGAAAAGGCAAAAAATTAGATAGTTAACACTTTTCAATAAGCCGCTGCTACTGGAAATGTTCCAGAATAATAGAAATTTGCCTATGTAACACCGATAATCAAAAAAGGCAATAAATCATAGCCTAAAAATTATCAGTGAATTAGCATAACATCTGTCAACCTTTCTTCACTCATTTGTTCCATATGTCCAAATCATTTCAACACATCCCTTCTGCTTCCTCAATCACACTCTTTTTAATACAACACATCTCTCTTACCCTTACATTACTAATATATATATATATATATATATATATATATATATATATATATATTTATATTTATTTATTTTATTATACTTGATCACTGTTTCCCGCGTCAGCGAGGTAGCGCCAGGAAACAGACGAAGAAAAAAATACCCCATCC
>JAYMFT010418800.1:0-32822 GCA_038088735.1 Panulirus argus | reverse complement strand
AACTACGGGTTGAACCAGTGGCTTCCAGGTGGTAAGTACGAGACTAACTGTACGCGAGAGCAGTCCATATAGTACGTGATGTGAGTCTCAGAAGAACCATACTTAAATAACAGGAATATGAATCCATATCGAGGTTAAGGAGAGTCTGAAAAATAATTCTATACATATCTTCATGTTAAAGTATGTCATAAACGTCAGATTTTTTTGAGATTTGATGTTAAGGAGTGCTTGAAATTTAATTTTACCTATATGCTCATGTTAGATTGTCATATACGTCAGATTTTTAGATATTCAAAGTATACTATTGCGTTAAACTTAAATTTCTAAAACAAGGTATATAGTAGTAGCGTAACTAAAGCCCTATAATGCCTAACTAAAAAATATACATCAAGAGTATAACATATGATAACAGGTAACAAAAAGGCATATTGTAGTTCTTGAATTAGTCCATGTATAGAGTGGTGATACTGCTGAAATTATTCAGTGAGGCTGTAGCCGGAAGACCTTACAGCTGTATAAATAACTAACCGAACTGAATCAGACTGGTGGTGGAACCAGTACCAAAGAGGAATGGTGCAACGGACTCGTAGACAGACACTGTGTCACATAAATCATATCTGATTGGTGTAACTGCGCAGTAGTGATATTATTGGAATAACTATTATCGTATATTAGTGGAGTCATTAAATCTTTATTCTAGTGCTGTACGTAAGAAATTCGACGAGGAAAATTATTTGGAACTAAGATCAAAAACTAGATAAACAGACACTAAATATGCCCGTCACTAAAACTAAATAATGTGGAAATTACAAAAAAAAAAGAGAGCAGAAGCGACGTAAACTACATCATTATACACGCAAATTATACTGTATCATCCAGAAATGAGACGATACTGAAGGAAATATATAGTTCCACTGTAGATGAAAAGTAACGCTCTCCAGAAGCCGGTAGTAAGCGAGGGAAACAAGGAGATCCGGTGAACTTGACAGCATCGATAAACCATATTCCAAAAGTTCCCTTACAATTAGGTTCGGCCGTTCCTCAATATGAAGGGGGCGTGTGCGTGTCTGGCTGAAAAACCAAATCAACTAGCGTGGTTCGTGTGACTCCTTGTGTGTTTGTGTGCGTGTGCGTGTTTGTTTAAAGGAACGAAAGTAGTTTAATTCGTTTTGCCCCTCGTGTTCGTGTCTGCTTGACGGAATAAACTAGACTTGCTTGTTTGCTTTCCTCTGTGTACCTGGGTGAACGAAGGAATGAACTAGATGTGCTCGTTTTACTTCCTTGGAGGTTGGGAGCTGAAGGAATAAAGTGCTTTTGTTCTAACAGCTTCATGAGCTTAACGAGAGAACTAAACTAGTTTTTAACCTTTCACTACTTATGAGCGTTTAAGTAAAAGGAAAAAGTTTTAACCTTCCATTAGTGATGGTCGTGTTTTGTTTAGGATTTAGAAAAAGCTTGTGTCTGTTACAGAGTCGAGCGCTGCAGGATAGCTCAAGTAGTTCATCTTGACGACGAACAAGAGGGTCTATCTAAGGAACAAACTGTTCTGTCTTGTATGTTGTTTTACGTATTCATTTAGCATAAAATGGCATGCCTCTGTTTGACTTCTGGGATTTATGGTGAAGATTGTACTCGTCCGCCCACGCTAACTATTTGCGAGTGCGTTTGGCAAAGTATAAAGAATATCTTATTCTTGCTTAAATGATATTCAAAGAGGATTGTAGGACTGTGTGTGTGTGTGTGTGTGTGTGTGTGTGCGTGTGTGTGTGTGTGTGTATGTGTGTGTGTAAATGAATAAGAAGATAAAGTTTCAGCTTACTAAGTCATGGTTGATGAATAAATTTGTGTATCTGCCTTACTCCTTCATTTTAGCAGATGGTTTAAGGTCAAGACATGACCGGAATTTGTTAAGTGTATGTGAAGGTAACACAGAAGGGCGTGTCCGTGCTTGGGCGAAGTGCTCAGTGGAAGATTACATGGGCGCGCCAAGAGCCACACTTGTCACATGATATCAGCCTTAAACCTGCTGCAGGTCGGTCAGCGAAAACTTCAACAGACAGTCACGACCTTGCTTCTCCAGTATGGTGGTTTGGGCCTGGGAATGAATTATATTAAAACGGAGAAGAAAAAAAAAAACAGCAACAAAACCACAACTGGGGCCTTGCATTAAACCTTGCGGCTCAGCTGTTTTGATATAAGATTTTTTGATCTATAGATGTATCGTGTTAGAGACAGGCAGAGAAAAACCTCACATCTGTTTCTATTGTTGGGATTACTCTGTTGTTCTGTTGCGCCTAAAAACAGAAATGAACTGTAGAAAACTGAAACATATAATCAACTCAGGCGGCGCGGCGTTTCTCTCCAGCCAGAATAATCATACAATTTTCTTATTATACAACATAACTAGCCAACCGCTTTGTTAGACTGTGATGAACGAGACTAGGCTGGTTTTTGGACGAGGTTTGACTTGTTGGGCATAAATAGAATGCACTTTGCTCGGCTGGCGCTGGTTGGCTCGTGTTGCGATAATTTACGTTGCACCTAGGTTGTACTAGGATGGAACTCTGTGCATTACCAGAATGCTGTCTGCATTTTCCTGGGGTGAGATGGTTATGTAGGGTTGAAATCTGCTAGGACTGAGTGAGATCTGTTGAAGTAAGTTTTCCTGGGGCAGAATGGGGTATATTACGTTACGATGTGCAAGGATGGCACGGAATACATTGGATTACATCGTGCTGGGATAGGATGGCATGTGCTTTAATGAAATGTATCTGAATAAGATGGGATGTGTTGATCTAACTTGCGCTGAGATGGACTAGGAGGCACTAGACGAGGATGTGTTGGATTAAGATGAAACGCTTTGTTCGATACTGGAATTTGATGGTCCAATTTGCGTTAGGGTTTGTGAGGTGAAATGGTGGAGCTGGAAAGTGTACAGATTTTGGATTATTCTGTGAAATGTTTGGACGGGTTGGAGTGTGCTTGCATGGACTGGATCCCGTTGTAGCTGGATTTCCTAAAGTGGGTTAGGTTGCACTGGAGAGGGCAGATCTTTAATGCACTGCGCTTTGTTCCGATGGGCTGCGGCGCCTTGTTAACTTGTTCGGGTTGGTCTTGCAAAGATGTATCTTTGGGTAAGCTTGTCTGCACTGCATTAAGACTATGTTTGCATAGGCTTTGCTCTCTATGACTAATACATTTTTGCGCTATGTTGGGGTTTGTTCTACTTGGACTGGTCTATATTTGTTAGTCAGTTACTTAAGCTATGCTTCGTTTGGGTGCATTGTTTTGTGCTATGTTTAGCAATACTGAATTATATCAGATCATTTGAGTTGTACTGTACCGTGTTCTGTTGCTATAAACAGTATTGGATTCTAATTTGCTGAGTGATAGACGTTACTAGTCAAGTTTTTCTTCAAGTGAGTAATGCTGAACTGAATAATGTAAGCTATGTTACGCTTAATCGCAAGAAAACTCTTCTTGGTTGTGGTAGAATATCTCTTTACTAATGAAGTCCATGTTGCGTTCAGCTGTGGAATCTTGCGGAGGAGTGGCGGCAACAGAGGAGAGCAGAGAGCACGACCACTGCTTAGCTTAATCCACGCCCACCCTCCCGACCCTGCACACAGGCTTCGTGTCCCATTAATTAACGCTGATGACGGCACCTGCGACGCCCACATGGGTGGTCGCAAGAGGGAGGTCCTCGTCGATGGCTCTGTCCTCTGCTTTCCAGGACGAAGGAAGGGACGTGTGTGTGTGTGTGTGTGTTTGATGATTGTATCTAATTACTATTCGTGGATTACAGAGACATTCTTACACCCGTGTTGCCTCGTCTCTTAGCCTTGCATGCATGTACCATGTCTTTCCTCTTATCTATGTATGCACACACACATACACACGCCCATCCTAAGCCTTTTACCCATTTATCGATCATCTCCGAGGGGGAAATGAACACCTGCATTGGGTGTAGGCCGATTGCCATGCCAAGAATTGAACCCATGCGAGTCCGGCTCCGGGCTACCCACTACACACGGAGGCCCGTGTGTGTGTGTGTGTGTGTGTGTGGTGACTCAAACATATATTAAATACAACCGACGTCTCGAACGGAAAACAGTTATGTAACGTGCTTCAAATTCCATTTTTCCTTCTTAAAACAGGTCATAAAAACTTTTATAACTCTGGCATCTTAAGAAAGTATAGGCCTACTTTTTATGATAGAGGAAGACGGTATGAAGTAAAGTTTGCTATGCTGGCTCAGAGAAGCGTACAAGAATGTTATCAGACACACAGTAAACAGTAAAGACAACTTCAACTCGGACGCTATACTCGGACGCTATGTATGCAGCTTTGCCAGAATAAACGAAACAAGTCTGTAACTGCCGTCACAAACAACAAAACTGCAACTTTGTCAAAAAAAAAAAAAGCGAACAAAGCCGTAGTTTTGTCGATATCGGAAACAAACCTGCAACTTTACCAATATATGCTACAACAGACTTGCAACTTTGCCGATATAGACGCAACAGAAGTGCAAGTTATCTGACAGACGCAAGCAGAACTAGAGCATTCCTGAAGACATCACAAACAAAACTACAGCAAAACTACAGCACAACGTTAGAGCTCAGAGAGCGGAGGGGAGGCAACAGTTGGAAGTGATGTTTACCTCTCCTTTGGGCGAGGACGACGTGATATATTTCCCCCACAGAGACAAATTCTCGACGTATGAATTGGGACACGAGCAGGCAGGGTCGAGTGAAAGCGATGATAAAAAGCCAACCTCGTATATAAGCGTGTGGCCGGCGCGTCTGGGACGCGGGGTTGACACGCTTATGGTCGGGTACTTAAGACGTATATATATGGTTAAGGGAGCCATTATATCTGTCACACTAGCAGGTGCAGGAGCCAGCTGAATTATTGTTATCAATTCAAAGGGCTGACTGCAGAGATGTTCCTGAATATCTGTGTTGGGGAACTATTTCACACAGTCAGACTTATGTGGTTGATATATATATATATATATATATATATATATATATATATATATATATATGTACAGTAACATATTTTGTGATCCGACTGAAGAGCGTTCGTTTAAAGATAACTTAGAAACTACTGTTCAAAACACTTTAAAACATGAGTATATAAAGGTACGACTACTGAATGTATTATACGCGTTATATGTGTGAAGAAATAGAAGCATGAAAAATAACAATTCGTTCATTAACTCTTGGTCATTTCCTTTCTGTATTCTGTTCTAGACTAAACATTTCTGTGGATTCAGGGCTACTGTCAGCCAATATAAATCCGACTGTCGTTCACGCTGTCGTTACCTTCAAATGTTTCCTCATCCTGACATGACCTTTTCTAGCACTGTGGAGTACGTATGCTACAATTGGCAATAACATTTTTACCTATTCATGGCAAACACACACACACACACTCATATATATATACTGGAGAGAATGGTGGGTTTCGCGGTCTCTTGTGGATGAAAGGGGGCTTGGAAGTTGAGTCAGTTGGCGTTTGCTGATGACACAGCAGCAGACCCGTGTGAGATACTGCAGAAGTTGCTCTCTGTTTGGAAGAGTGTATGAAAGGAGAAAGTTGAAAAATATCGTAAATACAAGTAAGGCTATAAGGTTTAGCAGAAGAGAAAGAGACAAGTTAGTTAGAATGTAAATTTGAATGTGGAGAACCTGGAGGAAGTGAAGTGCTTTAATTAAGCACCTTGGAGTGGACATGGTGGTTGAAGGTTGAAGGCTGGGCGATGGGGGGCTAACGTCCTGGGTGCTTTGAAGAGTGTGGGAAGAGAAGTCAGTGTCTGTGAGGGCACAAGTAGGTATAAGAGGGAAAGAAAAAAAAATATTACAGTACACCGATTTGAGATTCAGTAAGTAGTTGTAGACCTGACTAATAAAGGTGGTAAGGTTATATGAGAAGGGAAAGACAATAGAAAGAAGGGAATTATACAGTTTTGCTGTTCTAGGAAAGAAGGAGGTATCATAACGGTCATTCCTCATGTGGCTAGTTCCCTCTGGCCCAGGACTTAAGGGACCAGACACATGCAGACAGCTCATGAGAACAACGGCTAAAATGGTACATATAGAACAGAGAGAGGGAAGGACCATTATGTTAGATGAAAATCTGTGGTTAAAAAAAGGTGATACCAGAGGATTATATGAGGCGAAAGGCTTTAGACTCCACTCTAAATAACGGAAAAGTGGACGAAAAGCCACCCTAGATATGCGAGCAGCTCCAAATTGCAGTGAATGAGACCTCTGTAGGTTTAGAACAGCTGCTTACAAGAAAAGTAATTACGACACTTATGCAACTCCACCAGCTTTTGGGGAACTTATTTTGTGATGTTCATCTTGTGGGATTCCAAGGATATCGAGTGTTGCCTTTCTAGATTTGAAGTTTATTTTTGACGGTGACGATACAAAAGCATCTTTTTTTTACTCATTACAGCTCAGTCCACATGACTAACTTTACTCAAGTAAAGCTTGAAGCATGATGCTGGAAAATTCAAGATTCTTAAAGATGCACATTAAGAGAACATTAGTTTCGAAATATCTGTGAATGAGATTTGTAGCATTCACTTCGGCGTCAGCGTAACTGATTTTACTCAATTCATCAATAATTATTTCGTATCGACACGCAACAAAAGCCGCACAGGTTATCGTGAACTGAGTTTGTTATGTCTAATACAGCTTTTAAATAAGAATAAAAGTTTCTGTAAAAGGAAATCGACAATAAAAGGGTCAGGAGAATTATAGCTTGAATATTTCTTTACACCAGACGAATATTTTGAACATAGTCCACACTGAACCAAACAGTACTACCAAATATTTAGGACTGTTTAAACTTACGATACATATGTAGTGAGCGTTCGACACGAAGCAAAAATGAAGCAGATAACTTAACCAGAATGGGGTAAAATGAGTATGATTAAAGCTTTGAATGGAACAGATGGTGTTGTGAGGGAACGCGTGACACCCCCTCCCCCTCACACCCAACCACCACCCCTTCTGAAAGTTGAGTTGTATAATACAGTCGGTTGTTTGCAGATTCGGGAACTTCAGTTTATTGAAGATAAATTCAAGTACCGCAGACTTAAAAATCATTGTAATATCTAGCTATATGTAATCAGGCTGGCAAAAAAATGAAATGGTCAGTGATGCAGTCCAGAGAGAATTTAAAAATAAAGTTCTAGAAGTGGATTGAACGAAGAAATTCTTATTGTGCTGAGAGACGTAATCAAATAGACATTACTGAGAGTGACCTTTGCAAATATTTGTACTGGTACAAGGTTACCATAAATATACTTGTTATAAGTACAGAAAAGACAGTGCTGAGAATGTGCATATGCTGGTATACGTTATCATAGAAAAAAAACCTGTCAGGTAATATTCATTATAGCGTTCGGTTTGATTAGGCTAGGTGGAGGATATCATAACCTGACTCAGTGATACAATGAAACATATATGATTAGAGTGTCTCTCTGTGGTCTACAAATAGGAATGCAAATGAAAACGCAAAGCTGGTAGTGGCTGTGAAAAACTAAAGGAGCGAAGAGTGTAAAATCGAGTTTCCAAGAGAAGACAGACGAGGAGCTGAAGGATATTGATGAGACGGCACAGAGTGAGATGGATGTGAAGCCTGCGTGGACACAAGCTTACACACGGGTATATGAAACCATGCTAACAGACTGTGAAATGAGATGAAAGGCATGATGGATAAAAGATGCAACAAAAGCTGCTTCATGAGAAAAAAGTATTTTTAAAGATAGCTGAATATCTTTTAGAAAATGAAACTGACTGAATAGAGGGCGTACAATAAATATATTAAAGTTTTAGATAAAAAGAAACTCTTATTGGATATGAATAATACATAAAAACAAATGTGTATCATAAAAATTACTACAAAAATTAAAGTGAACAATAGGCTGTTTTCAAAGCTGGTAAACAGCTGCAAGACTAAAGGATTCTGTGAGAGAGTGAAGTGTACTAGACAAGATGAGAGATTGCCCGAGATGTGGAAAGGATGATTTAGGAAACTAATGGGGGAATGATAGCATGAAAGACGTGGATACTTCTCAAAATAGGATTAGAGGTAGGGAGAACTAAGAATAAAGAAGGTTAATGTATCAAGAAGATAAGAAAAGTAGAAGTACAATTGAAAATGGGAAAGCGTGCGGTGTAGACGGGATGCTAAGTGAGACGGTGAACATTGGGGTACTTATAACATTCAGATGGACATGAAGAGCTTGTATATTATGGAAAATTGGTGGAACTTTAAATGAATGAAAAAAGCACTGATGTTTTTTAGTGTTATAACAGTACATAAACAAAATCATCGCAAAAAGTACAGAGGAAAACGTACTTTAAACATTCTTACTTCATGTTTTCGCAGAAATGTGACTGATTCATCAGGCATGAAGGAAAAAAAGAAAAGATGAACTATCGAAATATACAGATCAACTTTTTACGTGGGTCGTGGTAGAACCTTAGCCAGTCCAGAAAGACTGCGTATGTTGCATTCATGAAATAACGAAAAAAAAAAGTTAAATTGCAGAGTTTTAGAAACTCTGACTACTGTGTACACAGAACGCTGCTGTTAGGAGACTTTATAGTAAAATTAATATGCGTGTGTGTGTGTGTGTGTGTGTGTGTGTGTGTGTGTGTGTGCGTGCGTAAATAAATGCTCAATGAGTAAAGGTGTTCGAAATAGAGTACGGGGAGTGCGTCAAGGCAGTACAACGTCCTCCTGGTTGTTTAATGGTTTTGTGAATGGGCCAACTTATGACACGAGAGTGAAGATGATTGTTTATGAGGCGCAGCTGAGACCGTGATGTAACGAAACGTAAAGTACCACAGTTGCTGCATGCCGATTATCTGGTCTCTTTGAAGGTGTGTGTATATAGGAAGTGGTGGGGGAATGTTGAACCGTAAATACGAGTTAAGAATGAGTCTCTCGTTTTGAACAAGGCAGACAGTCTCAGGGTACTAGTAATCTGACCAGAAGATTATATATCGTTGAAAATGAACAAAGACGACGAGGTGGAAGATGATAGTAAGTCATACATTGGAAGGGAGAGGGAATTGTACTGAGAGATACAGTGAATGGATAAATATACGTAGTATGTGCAAAGAAATGCGCCAAGAACCACTTATTCCAACTTTCGTATGCAATGGTATGAAGCTTCATCTTTTCTAGGAACGAACAGGTAGGAAATAAGAGCAGTAGAGAGTAATGCCAAGCAAATGAAATGCAAGCATATGTTAAACATAGAAGAAAGATGTACGAAGGATATGTGAAGAAATATCGTTTGGAAAGCACGAGTGTAAGCATGACAAAATTGCGTATTTGAGATGCAACATACGTAAGATGAAAGTTCTGAAAGGTTTATGTTTGTGTAATGAGCTGGGCTTAAGCTGCCCTCCTCGCTTTTAGGGCTCACCTTTTAGCACTCAATACAGAGAATCTCCTGCTGGGATGTACAAACAATTGGTAGGGTTTACAAAACTTTAATTTACAGTTATTGCCAATCCTGCAGTAAGAATTTTCTCCAAACAAAAGCACTTAACTGCTCACAGAAGATATTTACATAGAATAAAGAAATTGACTCCAAGTAGAAACACGTAGCCGCTCACAGAAGCTATTTACATACAATAAAGAAATTAACTCCAAATAGAACCACTACCACAACTGCTCACAAATATATTTACATATAGAACATGGGTCAGTACTACCAACATATACTTATTAAAGCACTGCCTGGGTTTTCTCTCAACCCAGCACCTATAAGGCCTCTCCCCACTTGGCTCACACCACCCACAATCTGGTTACCATACGGGACTACCCGAGTCTTGTGACAACGTTCACTCAGGGTACCTCTCCGAACAAGGCATGCTAACAACTCCACCATACAGAGTTGTAACACAGAGCACTTAGCTGCACCAATGGTGGTAGTCTTACCGTCCAGCCAAGGATGTGTAGTTTTCTTGCAATCACCTGGTGTCGTGGACATACACCAATCTCTAGCCCTTCCGTACCAACGAGCACTCACTGATGTTGATAGTCAATATGGCATATAGCACAGGCCAGTCGAACTGAGAGGGTGATATGAGCAACTCAATCACAGCGCCTTTTCAAGGTCAACGCAGTCGCCAGACATCTCCTCCACACACGCTCTTCTCAGAAACTCCTGCAAATCCGATTTCTGTAACTAAGACTTTCTTACTTTATTATTAGCACATCAGCACAACTTACATCCTTTCTTGCATCACCTAGTTAACACCAACAGCCTTGACATACCTGCAAAACCCGGCAGAGTCCCTTCCTCGCAAACACAACAATGAGTGTTGTCCTCTTGAAATCGCCTTTTGTCAACGATGCCCATAGACTCACGTGCCCCTATGGTTAGCCACCAAGCCTCCAACCAATGCGCTAAATTCAGATCCTCACATATATTTATATGAATGTAAATGATAATGTAATACATATCAATAAATAACAATTATTAAAGCCACGATTACATTTGTGGTTCACCATAGAAAATGTTGACCAATAAACTTCAAGTGAATTCCAACATACTCCCCACCACAGGAGTTCATAACTCCTATCAAAAGAAAGGAATAACATAATTTACGAGCAAGGTAGTGTTGTGACTTACATAACAATGAATTTCAACATGCAGCTTATCTCATAAGAATGGAAAAGTTAAATCCCCAAAACATTATTACAAATAAGAATTTAATCCTTATACAGTCATTTAACTTGAAACTGTTACAATAAAATCAAACTTCTGTTTGCTTGGAATTAAATATTAGAGGCGATAAACAATACAGTAAAAGCAGGTCACTCAATCAAGATTGTTTCTGGAGGCCTAAATATACATAGGAACATAAACACAACTCTTAAAACTAAACTATGATTTCTAAAGTTATTTAAATCACAAATCTTATTTTTTAAGAGCCTTAATTTATCAACAAGAACATGTACGATTCTTATCTGAATCCTCAAGGAAAGGTATAGACATGGATTCTTGGACTGTTTCAGTTGCAACATCAGAACCAAGGGCTGTTTCTGTCACAGATTCAGAATCTTGGACTGTTTCAGGCACAACAGTAGAATCTGAACAAGAGATTTCAAGGTGTGGTGTAATCTTTGTACAAGTCTGTTAATTACCCCCTTGGAAGTTTGACATTTACACTTCTGAGGATTCCATCTTTGCCATATACTATTACACCCAGGGACCACTGTAAGCTGGCAAGATTATCTTCCTTAACTAAAACTAAATCCCCATTCTTAAGATTACAATTTGGTGTAAAACCTTTAACATCAGGGGGTAAATTTCTGATATAATTGTTATTCCATAATATCCAAAATTTATCAAGGGTCTGATTTCTTAAGATTTCTCTATCATTTAAATCCTCAGTTGAAATACAGGAAGAGTTGGTGTTCACATAAGTTTGAAAGCCAGTACTTCCCCCAATGATGAAATGAGAAATATAGTGGAATAGGACTAGCAGGTTCATCTCCAACATATGTCAAGGGCCTAGAATTTACACATGCTTCAATTTCATGCAGTGTAGTTTCTAATTCACTTTTAGATATATAGTCAACACCAACCTCCCCACCATGGAGAATGTGGAACTATAGATTTCCATTGGGGGATAGATGACCATAAACTTTCTGCAGTTCATTAAGAGATACCACAAAGGTCTTAGCATTATCTGAATAAAACACATAAGGAAGCCCCCTATGGGCAATGAATCTGCGAATGGCAAGCATACAGTCAGAGACACATCGAGTCAGTAAACTCCAAATGTATGGTTCTGACTACTGCACAAGTGAAAACAAAATATGAAACTTTTTAGAAGGAATATCATTGCCGAATAGAGGACCAGCAAAGTCAAGACCAGTCACAGTAAATGGTGGTACAGATTTAACCCTTAATTCTGGAAGAGGAGCTACAGGTTGACTGCACCTAACACATTCCTTGGTGACATACTTTGCTAATTTTCTTATTCCTATTATCCAAAAACTACCCCATAAAGTTGACACAATAGAAGAAACACCTGCATGCTTAAGAAATATATGTTGAAAACTGCCAAGCAGCTTTGCTAAACGACCTTTGGGAAATATTACTTGGTGTTTACTTTTGTAACTTAATCCTGCATTATCAAGTCTACTCTTGATTCACAATAAACCTTGATTAACCAAAAAAGGATCCAATTTACTTAAGTTCGACCCTTTAGGAAGAGACTTGTTGCTTATTGAAGCATTAATTTCCAGTGGATATACCTCTCTCTCTATACAATAGATAATTTTTGTTTTGGCATTATTTATTTCATTAGCAGTGAGGGGGCCTGAAAACTTATTTACATGTGGTCTACAATTGTTTATAAATCTTAAAATCTAAGCACAAAATGATGAGCCTTACTAAAGTGACTCCATCTGTTTAACAAAGGTGTTGTAGGATTGATAGCAACACAAACTATATCATCTTTATGCTTAGTTTCTTCCCTAGTAGAAAATAAGGTTCTTTCTTCTTGACTAATGGACAAGGGTTCTGACAGCCAAGGGGGACTATTTAACCTCAAACTGTTGGACAAAAGCTGATCAGCTAATATTCCTCTTGAAATTAAATCAACAAGGTTGTTAATTCCAGAACAGTAATGCCAGCAACTAGGTGGAGTTACACTTTAAACGTTGGTAACCCTATTTGCAACAAACGTTTTTCATTTATAAGGGTCACCTTGTATCCAAACAAGGGCAATTTGTGAGTCTGTCCAACAAAATAAGGAAGTATCTCACAAAATTTATTAACCTTGAGCATAACAGAGCCCCCATCAGTTCCAACTTGGGTAGAGTTAGAGTCTTGAAGCCAATAGTGATACCTTATAAGAACCATCCTGTGATGGAGTTCGAATAAATATACAAGCCCCATATCCCCTTTCAGAAGCATCTCCAAAGGCATGCAGTTCAATTTTACAAAGGCTATTCCGAGGAATATCTGAAAAATATCATCTATAAATACTCCATGACTAGAAATTTAGCACTTTCAACCCACTTTTGAAATTTACTTTGTAATTCTTGTGGCAACAAATCATCCCAAAGAAGACCTAATCTCCAGCTGTCTTAGAAGAATATTTTACCAAACATTACAGAGGGACTTAAAAGACCTAAAGGATCAAAGATCTGGGCAGCTAGACTAAGAATAGATCTTTTGGTAAATACTAAATGAATTTGGGAACTTAGTTCCAGTCCCTCAAAGGAAAATATACCAAAGGAGTTATACCACTGCAATCCTAGCACATTAGTAACTTCATCTTCATTTACAGGGTCAACTGTATCATTAAATCTAGAAGTTATCAGTCTGCTATTAGAGACCTATTTTGCATGAGACGAAACCTAAACTTTGTATAAGCTTCATCAACATTGTCTGCACCACTCAACCAGGTATCTACATACATATCTTCCTTTAAATCTTGTATTACTTCAGTCAGTAGATACCTTTCAAGATGATATCGAATAGTAGCATTTAACAAAAATGGGCTGGCAGTGTTACCAAAGGGAACATGCAGAAATTTCTTAAACTTTATCCCATTTATACGCTTCAATAAGAAATGATGCACATCTATATCTTCTCGTTTCATACATATTTGTAGAAATGACTTGGTAATATCAGCAGTTAAAGCTATGGGCTATCTCCTTAAGTGAATCAATATTCCCACCAAGTCAGGGTTGAGTGAAGGGCTAGTTAGAAGACAGTCATTAAATGATATTCCATTGCAACTACTAGCTGATGCATCAAAGACAGGCCTAACCATGGTACTCGTACTACCTTCTCTTACAATAGGATGGTGAGGCATATAAAGAGTAGGATATGGATTAATAATCTCATTACCTGGAATTTCCTCAACAATACTCTCTTTCTCATAATTATCAAAAACCTTGTAATACTCTTTTAAGCTCAATATCTTTATCAAACTTTGTATTCAGTTTATCTTGTCTCTTTATTGCAAGTTTTTCATTATTTATGAGATCACTTTTTGCTGCTTCACTCTTCCAAGGTAAGGCTACTTCATATCTAGCAACAACAAACTGAACAGTCTTAGAAAACTCCTGCAAAGCAGAATTAGACTCAAAATGACAATCAGACTCCTTTGGATTAATCCCTACAGACTCTAGGACCCAAAACTTTTTTTTCATGTTGAAGGCTCCAGTCATGGACAAAAGTCCATGTCAAGGCCAGGCCCAAATTGAAATACAGAGAGAATTAAGAAAGGGAAAGTATTTATGAATTTTTGAGAAAGTGAAAGACCTGTCTTTTGAAATGAGCCAGATCATAGTTAATGGAAAAGACATGAGAAGGTAGAGAGTTCCAGAGCTTTGACTTGTAGGGAAAGAAGCAGTTATCAAAGCAGCACATCGTTGAGTTGCCGATGGCCACAC
The DNA here is from genome assembly GCA_038088735.1 of Panulirus argus. NCBI lineage: Eukaryota > Metazoa > Arthropoda > Malacostraca > Decapoda > Palinuridae > Panulirus > Panulirus argus. The sequence continues at coordinate 18,362 of JAYMFT010418800.1, read as the reverse complement.
AATAATCGTGATGCAGCAGCTTGCCAAGTATTGCGTGGTCTAGCTAGTGGTGGGGGCACACAAGCAGCTAGCTTTTGGAAACAAAGCCAAAGTAATACTTATAGAAGAGGGAAAGTGAATCAGCATTGTGGCATAGGGCAAAGGGGTCAAGTTTGGAAGTTAGCCTTGGACAGTTTATAAGTCAGACTGCTTTCGACTCATCTCTGTCAAGTAAGGAAACAGAGCTAGAACTGCCCTGTCAAGTAAGGAAACAGAGCTAGAACTGCCACAGATGTGAGAGCAGTACTGCATACAAGGATGAATCAATCCCTTGTATAAACGGAGCAACTTCTCAGAAGAGAAGAAGTTACATCTATACAGGACACCTAGTTTCTTAGAGGCAGCCTTAGCTGTTCCCAAAATGTGGGGTTTCCAAGAAAAGTAAATGTTACAGTAATACCAAGTATGTTCATTGAGTCAAGAGGTGGAATTACAGAACTGTCAAAGCAGATATTAGAGTTGTGAGGAGTTTTTGATAGACAGATGGGTAGAATTTGGGTCTTGGAGGCATTAAACTTAACTAGGTTTTTTTGTATCCCACTGAGATATCCTGTCCAAGTCTGAGTTTATTAAGGAAGCTGTGTCAAGATGAGATGCAGTTCAAGTGAGAGAAGAGGGAGCAGAATTGAAGGATGTGGATGAATGCAGTGTTGAGTTATCAGTGTATGAGTACATTGGATTGTTTGTGGAGGAGAGGAAATCATTGAAAAAAAAGGAGAAAAATTGTAGGGGACAGGACTGAACCTTGAGGGACACCACTGTTGTTGGAGAAAAGGGAGAAGGCTGATCCATCAAAAACCACAGAGACAGATCAGTCAGAGAGGAAGCTAGATATGAAGGAGCAAAGTGAGGGAGGGAAGCCAAAAGAGGAAAGCTTAGAGATGAGACCCCGATGCCACACTTTGTCAAAAGCCTCATATATGTGAAGAGCAACTACATATGACTCCCAAAAATCTTTCAAGGATGATGACCAGACATTAGTAAGATTAGGAAAGAATATCACCAGTGGAGCTCGCCTTATGGAAGCCATGCTGGCAGTCAGAGAGAAGACCATGATTTTCTGGCTGTTTAAGGATATGGGAGTTGAGGAGGGATTCAAAGCAACAGGACAATAGTTGGAGGGGTCAGAATGGTCACCCTTCTTAGGGATGGAATGTATCAAAGCATGTTTCCAGGGAGAAGGAAAAAGAGTTTGGTTTATAAACAGAAGTGGAGTAGATGAGCAAACACAGGTGCAAGTTCAGAGGCACACTTTTTCAGAAAACATGGATGCTTGCCATCAGGACCATAAGCTTTGCTTGTGTCCAGAGAAAGAAGAGCTTTTTGGACAGTCCGAAAAGAGATTAGGGGAAGAGGCATAGGATTACTAATGTAAGAGGAGTATCAGGGGGTGAAGGAATGTTAAAGTCATCCAAGCTGGAGTTAGAGGAGAAACAGGAACCAAAATGAGTTCCTTTTTTTATGGGAGAGACAGCTATAGCACCGTCAGAGCGGATACATGAAGGGAAGGTAGGGCGACAGAAGTTGTTAGAGATGCCCTTAGCTAAAGACCAGTCAGATCTGTCAGCGGATGACGAGGAGAGGTTATTGCTCCTCCCTTGAATAAAGGAATGCTTCATCTCGTGGATAACTTGCTTGCTGCGATTACAGGCAGTGATAAAAGCTGAATGGGAGCCAGAGGAAGGAAAATTTTTCCAAGCCCGATATGCTAGATCCCTTTTTTGAATGGCCTCAGAACAGGAATGGTTAAACCATGGAATGGATGAAGAGGTCATATTGTAGGAAGAGGGGATAAATGCTCCTATTCCCGCAAGAATAACCTCTGCTATACATTTGGTGGAGACAGAAGCGTCACCACATAAGCGACAGTAATTTACCCAAGGAAAGTCAGAAAAGAAGTCATGTAAGTTATTGCAGTCAGCTTTGTTCAGGTGCCAGTATTTACATTTAGAAGGGGCTGCTGGAGGGGGACACCTTTGAATTACACAACCTTTGAGATAAAATGAAAGGAGATTGGGGTACTGCATGCCAATCTCCCGATAGAACCCAGCCAAAAACTGACTTCTGGGCTACTATTGCATCAACTTGAATAGTATCACAGGGCATTATGAATTACCATTATGCAAGATGTACATGGCAAAATGCATTCAATAGCTTATTTGGAAAAGTTGGTCTAATTAAAGGTTAACAGATCTTAGGAATTTCAACAGCTGTCAATGAATGTGGTGCATTATTACAACCAAATACTTTCAAATCATAAATGTTACTTTGTCTACTCTTGCTTGGAGTATTACCTCCAACTGCTGAATATGAAATGGGCTGAACAGAAATCCACTTAGGCTTACATTTTTTAGCAAGATTACTACTTACATATGTTCTGTCAGACCCACTGTCAAACATAAGTTTAACTTTATGGGAGACACCATTGGCTCCAACAACCTTAACCTTGCTGTCTGTAAAATAGTACATTTCATAATTGGCAGCAATATTATAAATCGCAACTCCAGCATGATGAATTGACGAATCCTTAGTATTATCATCACTCACAGTTTCAGACCTTTGTTCAGTTGCAAGCTTCATGTGATCATTACCCATATTTGAGTCCAATTTGATGGTACACATTAGTATGTTATGTTTACCATTACATTTTGCACATGTAGCAAAACATCCCTTAGCAACATGTCCTTTACTTAAGCATCTAAAGCACAATCTAGCAAACATACTTCTGTCAGCATGCTCTTTTCCACTTAATTTCAATATTTCAAAGCATTTTTCTGATTTTATGTCTCTTACTAGAAAAACCACAAGTTGGCCATTCAACTTCAGATGATGTGTGAAGAGTTGAAACAGAAGATACTTTATCCCTTGAGCCCTTCAGGTGCCAATTCCTTCTTTCTTCAGGTGCACTATGACTTTCTGTGTTCCTGAAGTAACATCCTTGAAGGTTTTTGATCGTTCAGTGCACTCAACTTCTTTTTGTAAGAACTTCAGAAGCCATCCCAAGTCACTTTCATGATCTGCACCTTGTCAAACCCACTCCAGTTGTATTTCACTCAGAAGACAGGATAGGATGATTAGCATTAAGAAGACCACAGTGCTTACCGGACCACACACACCTAATGCTTCTAAACTTCTGATGTGTGTCATTAGCTCATCATGTAGATTCCAGAGTTGGGACACATAATTGGGACCTCTTACTTTCACAGGAACCTTGCCATTTAAAAGAGCTTGAACATGAGCAGATTCTATTCTTCCAGGCCTTGCAGATCTCTCCTTGAGTAGATCACATGCAGTCTTATAATTGGCACCTGCATGAGAAAGACCTGAGATGACTGATTTAGCTTCTCCTTCCAACAATGAAGCTAAATAGCTAAATTTGCTTATCATGTTGATGATGCAGACATTCCTGTCTGCATCATCAACATGAGAGCTGAATTGGTCCCAAAAAGACTGCCATTTTGTAACTTCTTTAAATTTCAGAAGTTCTAACTTAGGTAACCTTACTTGTGCACCTGATGATCCATTGGTACCATTCATGCTAGCAGCACCATCATCTTCACTACTTCTCATAAGTTCTTGGAATTTTTCAGAAGCCTTGATCCGGTGTACAAGAGATTTAATTCTAGACTCATCTGCCTTATCTAATTCTTCATCAAGGTCTTCACTCTCTAACTCTACTTCTAATTCTGACTGCACTTCATCTAAAGTAGATGGGCCACGATCAAAGTTTTCAGAGTTTTCGATGATATTTTTCAGCTCAGTTACACTGATTTCTGGCTTCTGGAATAAGTCCTTAAGTTGGTTGGACTGTCTTGTGACCTAACCCCTGGCGGCGGCTCTTTTCTTCTGTAATTTCTCCATTTTACTGTCTTTTAGCCACTAAATACTTACAAAAAGTCTTTAATATCCTCCTGACTCCCAGGTCTGGGCACCAAAATGTTGATTTTGCTTCAACATTCGTGGCAAATCTTCAGAAATATTAGAGCAGGTCCAGAGAAAAACTGCTTGCCATGTTATCCAATGTATCAATGTATTTTCAACATTACAAAATCTCAGTACACAGAAAATAAATATTTTTCTTTCATTCTCAAAAATACAATAATATGCCATTTTATACTTAAAAAAATCTTTAATTATATGAATGTAAATAATAATGTAATATATGTCAATAAATAACAATAATTAAACCCAAAATCACATTTGTGGTGCACCATAGAAAACGTTGTGGGAGACAATGGATTTTTGTGTAAGAGACCTACTGTAAAATGTTTGGTCTAAAACCAAATCTGGAGAGATGTTTCAAGGTATAATACCTTCAGTTGGCCTAGTTTGGGAAAAATTTTTTTTTTATTTGATGCTTCAAAATGAATGTTAATTCATTTTATGGGTGAAGGATGGACTGGATTAGTATTCTCATGTATCTTGAGTTAGATTAAGAGAGTTCCTGCTGTGGACATATCTAACTAGAAATAAAGGGAATTAGTTTATGCAACCTAGATTATGAAGATAAAGAGTTTTTGTAATGCAGATAGGATATCTGTAGTCCAGATCCTATGGGACCAATCAGTGTTCCTAAGTTGAATTTTTTTTATTATATAAATGCTGATCTTTTCAGTTAGGTATTCCAACTATAGATGTTGATTGTTTCTTTTCACTTGTATGCCTTTTCTTAACCCTTTCAGTCCAATCTTTAAGACCTCACACATCAATAGTTGACACTGAACTGACTCACTTGCATAGTTAATGAAATAATTATTTTACTCTACCTTTTGACATTTTATGTTTCATGAATCATAAATTAAGATTAATGTGTTTTCCAGTTCAGCATTGGGCCAGGGTTGGAGACTTGGGTTTCTCGGTCTTTTACACATGGATGTATTCAGCCAACGGTTGGAACAAGAACATGGGGCCCAGGTTATTACAACAACGCCATCTGTTCCTTATAAGGTCTGTCCATTTATGATTATCATTTAGGTTTACTTATGTCACAATGAAAAATGTTGCTCTTTTCAACAGTAATTTAATGAAAAGTATTTGTAAACCATTTTTACCCTGCTTATTATACCATTTATTGAACGGATAAAATAACTTTGTTATTAGTGTGTCTAAGAGTTTCAATGTTTGCACTCATATCTCATCCTGCTAACTTTACACCTCTAGTGCATCAGTCCTTGTGCATTGTCAGTGCTTTTCTCCATATATTAGAGCAGGTAGGCTCATCCAGAATTTTTTTTCAGTTTTGTTGACTATCTCCACATTCCAGTGATGAAGCCTCAGTAGGCATGCTCAAAACATATGCTGTGTGTGTACACATGCAAAGAAAGAATAATGAAAAGAAAGGTTAAGTCAGTAATTGTGCACTCATGTGTCCTAATGATATTTAATTACAAAAATAGCAAATTCCATTTTAGATAATCCTAGATTCCACTAGAGATCAGTTTTAGCTTTTTATCAACATTAAGAAATCCCTTAGTACAGTGAAAAAAATAATGAAGATATCTCCAACTTAAATATATTATTATTTGAGTATACAGCACCCGATATGAATGAAAACAGTGAACAGATTATGGGCATTTATGCTGAAAAAGGGCTGCTGATTGGGAAAACATGATTTTGTTCCCTTTGCCTTTATACATTGGCACTATACAGGCATTTTGTCAGTCCTCAGGCACATTTCCATGAGCTATACTTACACTGGAAATCCTAACTAAACAGTCAGTGACAATCACCCCACTTTCTTAAGAAATGCAATTGCAATCCCATCCACTTCAGCTGCTTTACTGCTCTTCTTCATATACAACATTTTCACCTCCTCTTTTCTTGTTACCTAATCAATTATGATTACTATCATTTGGCACAGTAAAGTGTTTTACCTGTTACAACAGTTAGCAGGGTTATAACTTACTTTTAACAATGCAAATCTCTGGTACTTAGCTCAAACTCTACAGGCAGAGGTGAAGTAACAGGGGGTTGAAGTGTCAGTTGTTTGTTTACATTAAATCTAGATATATGGATAAATGAATGCTATGTTGGATAGACTAACGGTACAGCATTTACATTTATATATATGATTTAAAAGATTAAGCATTTTAATCTATATTTACATTAGGAATGACCTGTGTATTAATCTTTAGCCACCCACTGTTGCTCCATAAAGTGTCACCTTACTGACGGTGCCTTGTCTTGGTGGCAGGTCACTGCATGTGACGTAATAATTTCCAGGAAAGTGAATGTGGTGGCCCAACCCACAGCTACACCCAAATACTCAGTGTTTGGCAGTGGTAAGTCAAAAGCTGCTGCAGTAATTGATTCCCTTAGAAAGATGACCTGACCCTCTCCATGGAGAGAGGTCAGAGCTTGCAACATTTGAATGCGATATCACCACTTTTCATTGAGAATAGCTTCTTCTCCCAGACTGCCTTCCTGACCTGACCTTCCTGCCTCTTATATTCCAAGGGTATCGTCGCAGTAGAGCAGTCAGACTTTGACTCACTGTAGACAACAAGTGTACCATTGGTACCTGAAGTCTTGGCCATGTTGCTGCACACTCAAGCCACCCTTTGAGCATCTCCTGTGTCAGTAAAAGTCCCAGTGTGACTCCTGATGTTTCATATTCCTTGTGGGTTCCTTTGTGGTGCCTTATCTCCGACATCCACCTATGGCAAGATTCACATGGGAAGTCGCTTTTGCCCATTATAAGCAGTACCTGTAACAACAAGGGACCTAGGGTTATGCCTGCAGCACTCCTACAACCTAAGCACAAATGAGCAGCTGCCACACACTTCAGGAGTCTCCTAAAACCCAGGCACACACCAGATGCAGCCAAATACTCCAAGAGTCTCCTGCAACCCAAGCACACTCCAGGAACCATGATATGTGCCACACCCATCTCCTATAGGCTCCATGTGGGCTCAGCAGCCACACACTTCTCCCACATGCTCCTGCTTCATCTTGCATCCTCACCAGCATCACAGGACCCTTGCCAAGAAGATGAAATATAAGGAGCTACATTGGGACTTCTGATGGAAGAGGTACCCTAAGGGTGGCTTGAGTCTGCAGTCACATAACCGAGACTTCAGGTACTGGAGTGTTACACTTGTTGTCTAGGGTGAGGTAGCTGCCTGACTGCCCTCTTTCACTGATGCCCCATGTAATTAGAGGATGTTAAAGATGTTGCTGTCAAAAGTAGCGAGCTCTGACCTCTCTCCATGCTGTTGGACTAAGGGTAGGTCTGATAGAGTGACTCTTCCCATGGAAAGGGATAGGTTATCTATTCAATGGAATAACACTGTGTTACAAATTTTTACTTTTTTTTTTTTGTTCCTGGGGAATAAGTGCTGTTTTCTAATAGATTATATCTAAGAAGTGTAGAAAATGGCTATTATTCCCATGATACTTTGCTTTTGTGATCAGGACAGTGATATTTTGAAATTTACCTGTTTTCAGAACATTCCACATAGAGTCAGTGCTGAGTAGCTGATATAGAAATTTCTAAAAGTTTCCAGTAATATAAATAGTCGTATAATGATAAAGGGCCATAAGTCAACCAATTCAATTCAGGTCTAGCTGCCTGAGTGGATACATATACATACATTTTTTTGAGATGGTATCTAGAGGCTGCAAGCATTCGGCAGATGCATTGTGCTATGTCTATGGCCAATATATTAAAACAAGAGCGAAAAATTATTCTGTGGCAGCATCTGCTAAGATGTACGAGGCCTACATGGCATATTTCGGCATGCCTATCAGGGATCAAGACAAAATCTGGTCACCTCATTTCACCTGCGAGCACTGCAAAAAACTCTGGAAGGTAAGATAGACAGTTGTTGCTTGTTTAGATGGTGGAATTTTGTTATTATATTTTTTAGAATTTGTAAAATTCTAACTTTTTTATTTTGATTTGTTTGAAATTTTCAGTGTTATTAAAGAAAAATTATGTATGGAATATATTGAGAGAGTCTCCTACACATTAATCTTGGATGAAATAATTTATAAACAAATATATAATTTTTTCATAATCACAATTCTGTAATGTTCTTTAGCAGGATGCTACGGAAGGGAAAAGAGAGCCATGAAGTTTGCAATACCAAGAATTTGGTGGGAACCCACTGACTACTCAAGTAATTGCTACTTCTTCATGGTGAACCCTCCCAAATGTCGAACTGGCAAGATTGCATTTGCTATCACATATCTGGACCTTCTATCATCCATTATCCCAGTGCCACATGGCCCTGAGCTCCCTATACCCACTCCTCCAGTGAGAGAGCAGCTGTCATCAGAACAGAGCACCAGTCAGAAAGGGAGGAAGATGATGTAGATACAGATTACAATTTCAGAGTTGCAGCTGAGGAGAGAAACCCATGCTACCCCAATGAAAAAAAGCTTGACTTGATCACAAAGTCCAATGCCAAGCTTTTGACGTTTAGGCTCAAGCAGTGGAGTTTGTTGGATGAAAGTGTGCAAATTGCAGATCAGAGGAAGCGTCACCTAGGTTTTACCAGCTGCTTCACCCGTCAAGATGGGCTCTGCTTCCGCCACAATGTAAGCAGTCTGTTCAAGGTTATCAGAATCGCCTGTAACCTGAATGAGTGGCACCTCTTTATTGGCAGCTCATCCAGGAGCCTCAGAGCCATGCTACTCCATAATGGGAACAATACCTGTCTCTTCTCCTGGCACAGATGCCTTGAAATATGATGAGTACAGCTGGGAGGTCATTGGAAACTTCAAAATGGTGGCATTCCTGATGGGTCTCCAAGGCAGTTTTACCAAGTTTCCTTGCCATATCTGCCTTTGGGACAGCAAGGACACTGTGGCGCATTACCACAGGTGGGACCAGCCTCAGCAGACTGAATTCTCTGAGGAAATGAATAACGTCAAGTGAGAGCCACTGATGGACCCCTGGAAGGTGTTGATGCCACCACTGCACATAAAACTAGACCTTGTGAAACAATTTGTCACAGCTTTAGATAAGGAGTTTGCAGTCTTCAAGTACCTTCAAGACTTCTTCCCTAAGTTGTCTGTGGCAAAGGTCAAAGCTGGTGTCTTCTTTGGACCACAGATAAAGAAGATCCTAGAGTGCAAGGAATTCCCTAAGAAGCTCAATAGGAAGGAGAAAGCAGCTTGGTACAGCTTTGTTGCAGTGGTTCAGGGCTTCCTGGGTAATCACAAGGCAGAAAACTATATGGAGCTGATTGAGACTATGGTGAAGAACCACAGCATAATGGGCTGCAAGATGTATTTCAAAATCCATATCCTTGACACTCATCTTGATAGATTCAAGGAGAACATCGGAGTGTATTTGCAAGAGCAAGGTTAGCACTTCCACCAGGATACACTGGACTTTGAACAATGCTACCAAGGAACATATAACGAGAACTTGATGGAAGATTATATTTAGGGTCTGATTTATGAAAGTGATTTACAGTACAGTTGGAAATCTCGAAAAACTACTCACTTCTAAGTATTTTGTGATCACTTTTGTTTAACATTAGTGTAAATACATGTTAATTTTGAGTCATATGTTGTTGTTTTTCTGACTTTATGTGAATAAAAATGTGCAAATTTGCCTGTTGTCCAACTGGAAATAGATTTTAAAACATCAGTGTCCTGGTCACAAAAGCAAAATATGAAGGGAATAATAATCTTTTTCTCTACTTTTTGTGCATCAGCAATTAAGAAATAATGCTTACAACCGAGGAACAAAAATTGTGTCACACAGTGTAATTATGACACAACTTTTGACCTGCTAGTGCCGAACATCGAGTATGGGTGTCATGGAGTAATGCTACAGGTGCAGCCATAGGTTGGGCCCCACAACTCATTTTTCTGGGAATTATTATGTCAGGTGAGGCTGCATGTCATGACTTGCCACCTAGTCAAGGTGCTGACATTAAAATGACACCTTGTGGAGCAACAGTAGGTTGCAACAAGTCTTATAATTTTGTGACTTACAGAAAAGCTTGTGGTGTACATTAATGCTAATTGAAATGCAGGACTGCACAGTGTTATGAAAATTTCTTGCAATGGTTTTACAATAAAGCTAAACTTTTGTGTGATGATGTACAAAAGAAAATCTGGCAACAATATGCATAGGGCAGTGAGGGTGCTTTGAATCAAAACAAACTGTCTGTATAAATAAATGGTCTGTGTTTATTGTAGTAACACCTACATTTTTTAACCTGTGGATGCATAACGGGGTCAGATTGACCACAGTAGCACCAAAGCGTTCAATATTTTTAATTTGGGTGCTTGAAACAGATTCGCACTTTGTGACTTTTCATGATTTATTGTTCTCTTTCAGTGAATGCCTTTGTAACTCTCAACAATTTTGATTTGGCATGTTATGGTCCAGTTCACCATCAATGCATGACTGGGGTCTAATTGACCCTAAGTTATTTATTTGAAATATATGAGCTTTATCTTTTATATATGAGCAGTACAAAATATATAATTGTTGTAATAATGAAGGACTAAAGTATTTCAATAGAAATGCTTTAATATACAAAACATTTATTCCGGAACATTACACATATCAAACATCCAGAACAATACATGTATTTAACCCATTCAATAAGCAAGTGCATAGGTCTTGCTGCAAGGGTTGCGTCAGTACTACAGAGACTTCTGGCAGTTCCATGTCACGTTGCTGTACCTCTAACATGTCTCATCAAAAGATTTTAACGATGAACAAGTTAGGGATCTGTTAGCAACTAGTGACATAGATAAAGAATTGGATGATATAAGTGATGACGAATTTATACTTCCTCCTGGTGACACTTCAGCTGACAGTCCTGATACAGATGACAGTATTACTAGCCACGATTGTCAAACATATGTGACTGCTACGACCTCACTTGCTGCCAGAAGAGATGACGAGTTTATGTGTGCACCGTCAGGAGATGAGTGATGTTTGACAGCTGAGATCATTCCATATCAAATCACCCAGAGGGTCCCAGGTCACCCTCTCAGATTTCTCTGAAAAAATTCACAGGTGCTCATATAATAAACTTATGGAGAAATCCCAAATATTAGGTCTATCTTTATTAGTTTTAAAACTACAACCCTATGAAATTTTAGGTATTTTTATGCATATTGCTGAACGAGCCTTTCGGTCCAAATTCTGACATTCACAGCTCCTTTGATGTGGCATATACAGCTATGAAACTATGTGACCTGGGCTCATTTTTCCAGTAGAATTCAAAAATGCTCTCAGATTAGATGTTTCTTATTTACTTTTCCTCCTACAAGGCTCAGAAAATGGCCAGAAAATCAGAACGTAACAGAAAGACACCCCCCCCCCTTTGAGAGCTTCTCCCTCAAACATTATGCTAGATAAAGCACTCAGAGTTTTTACCTTTCATTTATGATGTATTAGGCCATATGTATGCAGTAACCATATGTATTACTGTTATAGGAGTGTCAGAATGATTTTTTGAAATGTGCTTGATTTTCAGATTTCCTCAAAATTACCTCTTTTTGTGTCCTCATTTGACCATGTGGGCAGTTAATCATCAGATTCATATTTTTGCCATGTATTATTATATATCTGCAGATAGCCTGACAAAAATTTGGTATTGTTGCTGAGCTTCCATCTGGAGCTATAGTTTTTTAAAGAATGAGCTGTCATGCCCTTGTTGCCATACAGATCTGCCAAATAGACTTATTTCAATAAGAGGAACATACTACCTCTTCATAAATTCATTCAAATAAGTAATCAATACACAGTAATCTTTTTTGTCAAGTTAGGCAGTTTTATTGATTGTCAAAAACATGTCAAAGCATTATCACCAGTAATGGATAAATAATCACAGCAAGAACTTTTTCTTTTCAGGACATAGACAATCATTGTGAATAGGATTTAGATTCATGGTGACAGTAGTCAATACTTTCTTAGTGACAATTCAGCATTTCACTAAATAGCTTTTAATATTACACTGTTACAAATTTTTGTTGATACCTTAATTCTATAGTTTATCATTTTAAGAAACTTCGGGACATCAGTATCACAAACAAAACAATGACTTGCATGATATATATTGCAAAAACATACTTAACTGGACATGGTAGTACTTAAAGAGTTATTAATTTTGCACAAATTTTGGGAAGAGAGTGTGAAATTTGCTCAGGTCACTGGAACTAATTGTGTAGTGGCGAGCACGACTACCTTGAGCAGTAGGTGCACTGATGGCACATGATATGTTGTAATGGTACCCAGCATTCATCTTTTTGAGACTTTGCAGGCCAAGAGAATATATTGTTCTTAGATCTTTCCATAAAAGAAACAAGAAATGCTGACTTGTCACTATGAAAGTATTAATTACTATCACTGTGAATCTGAATACTATTTACAGTGATTGTGCATGTCCTGAAAAGAAAAAGTTCTTGCTGTGATTATTTATCTATTACTGGTGATAATGCTTTGACATGTTTTGACAAAAAATTTGCCTGACCTAAAAAAAAGATTGCTATTTATTTCTTACTATTTTCAATGAATTTATGAAGGGTAGTATGTTCCTCTTATTAAAACAAGTCTATGTGGCTATTCTGAAACTGTGAACTATGTAATATTTGTATTTTGGTTGAATTTGTATGGCAACAAGAGCATGACAGTTAATTCTTTAAGAAAATTATAACTCCAGAAGGAAGCTCAGCAACAACACCAAAATTTTATCAGATCATCTTCAGATATATAAGAATACATGGTAAAAATATGAATATGATGACTAAATGCCCACATGGTCAGATGGGGAAATGAAAATAGGCAATTTTAAGGAAATTTGAAAATCGAACACATTTCAAAAAATTATTCTGACACTCGTATAACAGTAGTAAATATAGTTACTGCATACACATGGCCTAACATGTCATGAATGACACAAAAAAATTCTGAGTGCTTTATCTAGGATACTATTTGAGTGAGAAGCTCTCAAAAGGGATGTCGTTTTGTTCATTTTGAATTTTTGGTCATTTTCAGAGCCATGTAGGAGGTAAAGTACATAAGAGACACCTGATCTGATTATATTTTTTAACTCTACATAAAATATTGCCCTAGTCACAAAGTTTCAAAGTTGTACATCCCACATCAAAGGAGCTATGAATGTCAGAAGTTGGACTGAAAAGCTTGTTCGGCAAAATGCATAAAATTACTTAAAATTTCAAAGGGCAGTAGTTTCAAAACTATTAGAGATGCAGAGATAATACTTATGATTTTTCCATAAGTTTGGTATATGAGCATCTTTGAATTTTTCAGCAGAATCTGAGAGGGTGACCTGGGAAGATTTTCTCAAACTGGTTGATTTGATATGGTATGACTTGGCTCCATCTGCACAAGGTCGTACAGCTTCATTGAATGTTTTGTAACATGCACTGGAATTACTTCATATGCTGCTAGTAGAATAACTCAAGACCCATCTTCCACTTTTGACCTTATCTTCGACAACTGTATGATGACTACTATAATTAATGAAACAAAATAGGCATGGAAAATGATTGAACAGCGACTGGAAACTATTGACACTTGATGAACTTCATGCTCATGTAGGCTTGTGTATTCTTAAAGGAGTCTACAAAAGCAAAAATCAAGCAGTGAGGCAGTTGTGGAATCTCTCATTTGATCTTTCTATATTTTCCAAAACCATGGCAGTCAACAGATTTGAAGAGATTCACAGAGCATTACATTTTGATAAAGCAACTACATGAAATGGTAGACTGTCTAGGGATAAACTTGCTGCTGTTTGACTGCTGTTAGATGGATTTGTAGAAAATTCTCAACAATGCTACCAGTTGAGTGTGTTACCATTGATGAGCAACTGTATCCGTATAGGGGACGTTGTAGGTACATTCAGTACGTGCCATCAAAACCTGCCAAATTGGAATAAAAATCTGGGTTCTGGTGGATGCTGACACATATTACATATCGATTATTGAAATGCATACAGGTAAAGATGAGAACACTCATGAATTAGGAATGCATGTTGTACTAAAGCTCACAACTCACTTGCATGGAACAGGAAGAAATGTCACGTGTGACAATTTTTTCACCAGCTTGAAACTAGTTAGAGAACTTACATCGCAAAATATGTTGTTAGTAGGAACTATTCGTGGTAACGGAAGGGAAGTGCTGAAAGAACTGCTGAAGGTAAATCAGAGAAAATTGTATGAAAGTGTTTTTGCCACTAGTAAAGAAGGGGTGCAAATAGTTATAAGGCCAAAAAAGATAAGAATGTGTTTTCACTGTTGAGCCAGCACAAAGATATGAAACTGAGCGAACGTAACAAAAAGAAACTGGAAGTGATACTGTACTATAATGCAACTAAAGGAGGTGTTGACTGTGTAGATGAGAGAGTTAGTATGTACAGTGTCAAATACATGAATAAAAGATGGCATGCTCCTATTTAGTGTGACTTGGTTGATCTGGCATGCTGCAATACATTTGTTCTCTACATAAGCGCATTTCTGGATCATCACAGGGGCAAGAGCCATAGGAGACAACTTTTTCTTTCTGAACTGGGCATGGCTTTGAGTCACAAGTACAGGGAATCCTGGAATGCTGTTGCTGCTTTATGCAGTTGGGGACAGGACTGAGTTGCTGCATCTGTTTCTTCAAAGAAATGTTCATGATGTTCAGTGTGCCCAAGGAATAAAGATAGAAAAACTAGTGCAAAGTGCAAGCTGTGTTGTGAGCATGTATATGCACTGACCATTATTTTGTAATATGTCACTCATGTGGGAAGTAGACCTCACAATGGCATTTCATGTTGATTTAAAGGAGACAAGTTTCTGTCTAAAAGTTTCTATGTTTTTCGTAAGATTTTCGCTATTATTATTTTGCTTCAAAATGATCTTAGTTTTCGCATGAATTATCAGATATCACGTATAATATAGTTGCATCCAGTACGCTTAGTTTATATCACTCCTTCACATATCATACTGAACATATCATACTGAGAAATATTGGATAGGGTCAAATTGACTCCAGTCATGCAGTGATGTAGAGTGGAAATGTCATGCATCCATGGGTTAAGTGAATTATATATCATTAATGTATTTGTAATGCATTTTTTAGTGAGAAGAATGGGTCATGGGAAAAACACAGAACATATCCCATTTAGTATCATGTTAAAACAGACCTGGAGAGAGAGGTAAGGAATATCACCCCATTGGTATTATATTATAGGATTTTGTAGGAAGTATTTACTCATTAGTTAGCTGTTAATTTTATGTCATAAATTGACAGGTTAAATGAGTAGTCCCAGTTCACCCTCATCTTTGAAAGCCCTCTGTGAGATATATGTATCTTTACATGGATTAAGCACATGTTTTGTTGGCTTGACCTAGGCTTTATAGTAGAGCACATGATGAGAAATATGGCCTTCATCTTGGCTTTCCTTACTCAGGAATCTTTTGTTGAAGGAGATCTAGTTAACCCTTAAATTGTGATATACATTATTTGATTGCTTACAAATAACTACAACATACATCACGTGAGGCAAAATTTCTGTGCCACTGTTTTGAATTGCATGCCAAATTCAGGATTTATAACCACACCACACTGGCTGTTATGATACCTCCTTCCTCCCTTGAACAGCTAAGCTGTGGAAGTCTCCTCCCCCTTTCACATTTCCTGGTTCATATAACCTTTCTTCCTTTATGAGTCAGGTCCATAAACATCTGCAGCGCCCTAATTAATCTCCACTTTCATTAATTTTCACTTTTTTCTTTCTCCCAAAATAGCGTTTGATTGGGGCACATTTTTCCTGTGCCATGTTAGTCAATATATATATATGAAAAAAAATGACCCTGTAGTTCTTTTCATGCCACCCGTGCATCATTCAGGATCCTCAGTAACATCTCTCTCAACTTGGAGGACTCACCTGCATCACTGTCTCTTAGTGCCATATGCTTCCCATGTAAAGGAGTTTTAGTGAAGTATGAGTTGAATATTAGTTCATAGACAAACATGTGTACACTCTTATTTTAGTAACTTGTTCTATTGTTTGGATATCTTAACTGGTACATACATCATATGATTATGTATAGATCAGTGCTGTAGCAGTTAATATTGCTGACCATGACGCATTCACAGGCTGCTTAGGGTTAAGTCTGTAATAGGCTTGTATCGCGGTCATGGCGGCCAGTCCACAGATAACCCAGCTATTTGTCCTCCTCTAAAGGCTTGTTGATAAAATGGGTACCAGGCATTTGAGTGTTACTTACAAGGAAAGAGAGCAAATGATTGGGAGAGGTATAAGAGGAAGCGACAGGAGGTCAAGAGGAAGATGCAGGGGTTCAAAAAGAGGGCAAATGAGAGTTGGTGTGAGAGAGTATCATTCAACTTTAGGGAGAATATAAAGATGTTTTGGAAGGAGGTAAATAATGTGCAAAAGACAAGAGTACAAATGGGGACATCATTGAAGGGAGCAAGAGGTGAAGTGATAACAGATAGTGATGGAGTGAGGAGATGGAGTGAGTATTTAGAAGGATTGTTAAATGTGTTTGATAATATGAAAATATAATAGATGTATATGGACTTTAAGATAAATATATAAGAAATGAAAAAAATTGTATTATTTTTTTGTTATAGTTAATCACTGTTTCCTGCGTTAGCGAGGTATCGTCAGGAAAGAGAGAAAGAAAGATCCATCCACTCATATACACACATATATACTTACATGCACATATATGCACAACATGTACATATGCACATCAACATATACATATATATACACATGCATATACACATATGCTCATGTACATATTCATACTTGCTTGCCTCCATCCGTTCCCGATGCCACCCCGCCCCTGCGTAAGCGAGGTAGTGCCAGGAAACAGATGAAAAAGGCTACATTCACTCACTCTCAGTCTCTAGCTGTTATGTGTAATGCGCTGAAACCACAGCTCCCTGTCCATATCTAGGCCCCATGGACCTTTCCATGGTTTACCTCAAATGTGTCACATGCCCTGGTTCAGTCCATTGACAGCATGTTGACCCCGGTACACCACATCATTCCAATTCACTCAATTCCATGTGCATCTTTCACCCTCCTGCATGTTCAGGTCCCGACCAATCAAGATCCCTTTCACTCCATCCTACCACCTCCAATTTGGTCTCCCGCTTCTCCTTATTCCCTCCACCACTGACATGTCAGACTTTCCTCACTCATTAGTTCCATATGTCCAAACCGTTTCAGCACACCCTCTTCTGCTCTCTCCACCACACTTTTTATTACCACACATCTCTCTTACCCTTACACTACTTACTCGATCAAACCATCTCCCACCACATAATGTCCTTAAACATTTCATTTCCAACACATACACCTTCCTCCGTACAACTCTATCCATAGCCCATGCCTCGCAACCATATGATATTGATGGAACTACTATTCCTTCAAACATACCCATTTTTGCTCTCCGAGATAATGTTCTCTCTTTCCACACATTCTTCAGTGCTCTCAGAACTTTCGCCCCCTACCCCATCCTATGACTCACTTCCGCTTCCATTCTTCCTTTCTCTGTCACGTCCACTCCCAGATATCTAAAACACTGCAGATCCTCCAAGTTTTCCCCATTCAAATTCATTCCCCAACTAATCTGTCCCTCAAACCTGCTGAACCTTGCTCTTATTCATAAATACTCTCAGCTTTCTCCTTTCACACACTTTTCCAAAGTTATCACCAGGTTCTGCCAACAACAATTGACCCACTTCCAGGCCCTCTCATCCCCAACAGACTTCATACTCGCACCTTTTTCCAAAACTCTTGCATTTACCTCCATAACCACCCCATCGGAAAACAAAGCAAACAACCATGGGGACATCACACACCCCTGCCGCAGACCGAACTTCACTGGAGATCAGTCAATCTCCTCTTTTCCTACTAGTCCACATGCCCTACAACCTTGATCAAAACTTCTTACGGCTTCTAGCAGCTTACCTCCCAAACTAAGACTGAGTGTCAGCGAAACTGGACATTTTAGTCTGTTTCCTGGTGCTACCTTGCTGACGCAGGGGATGGTGATGCTATTTCCTGTTGGGCGGGTTGGCGTGAGGAATGGATGAAGGCTAAGAAGTATGAGTATGTACATGTGTATATTTGTATATGCATGTGTATGAATATGTATGTATATATGTATAAGTTGGTATATTTATATGTGTATTGTGCATATATGTGCTTGTATGTATATATATGTGTATATGAGTGAATGGATCTTTCTTCTTCTGTTTCCTGGCGCTAGGTCGCTAACACGGGAAACAGCGATCAAGTATGATAAATAAATAAATAAACATACATACATATATATATAGCTTAAATTTCCCTATGTAT
>JAYMFT010418789.1:0-17770 GCA_038088735.1 Panulirus argus | reverse complement strand
ATAATCATATATAGAGTTTGATAAGTGAGACGTCTGGAATGAAAGTATATCACTTCAGTGTTATCATTAAAATTATAAAAACGTAGCTCAGGGTATAAGTGAGAGATGAAAGAATCTTTGATTTTCAGTTCGGAACATTTAACGCAGATAGGACTAAAAGCAAACAAGGCTGTGTAACATGATGAGCTAGTTGGAGAGCCACCATGAATGTGGACCAATTTTATTGAGCATCACAACCAAATATAAGATACATCTAGTATCATGGCGACCACCAAATACCAAGCAAAACGACTCTTAAAGAATATTGAGAAAGGCGAAAGGAATTCTGAAGTAATTGAAGAAACGCGGTCCGATAATTATATGGACGGGTGCCTTTAACTTTTATCGTACTGAACGGCGGGAAAGAGAAGTAGACTTTGGATGAAGAAACAAATACAAGGAAGGGAGTTAGGAATCATCAGATGAAGGAGAACATTTCGAAAGGCAAGTAAATCTTTGGGAATCATTTAGCTTTGTACGAGTGTCTAACCTTGTTACCAAATCGTACTAAGCTTAAGCCATTTTATTGCATCTGGACCAGTTGCTTTAATAGTTTCTGTTAGTGCTTCGTCGTTCCGTTTTTCACCTCCTTGAGAACTCTTTCCACTTCTTCAGCGCTTACCCCATGTAGTGCGATTTCTCTAATTTCGCTTACATTTTTTCCTTTTTAGTTGCATCAACCAGTTGTTCATTAACTTCGTTTAACAGAACCCCTCAACATATTCTTTCCATCGACAGGCTACTTTAACTGGTTCTACCAACAGATATTATTCATTTTGATCCATTACGGCATACTTTAACATATTTTTTCTATAATTCTTTGCTATACTGTAAAACAATTTCTTAGTTCCGGCAATATCTTTTAGCAGATCTTCTCCAATATCATCCTACACTTCTTGTTTAAAAACTCTCCTTATTATTATTTCCGCTTGAGTTCCAGTTCCTCCGTATCTTAACCATTCCTGTACTTTCTAGTTTTCATTCGTTTTCTGAATGTTGGCATTTTCATCTTTTCTGACTCTCTTCAGTCATCATTCCACGATGCTGTGATTTTCTCCTTCGTTCCATGTTTTACATTAAACAAGTTTCGGATTTTCTCCTGCCTTGTCCATAACATTTTTTCAAAATATCTTCGTTCTTCATTTCTTGTCCTGCTATACTCGTTCCTTGTTCTTTCTATATATCTTGCAAAAGGTGGTTGGCAGCAGTGTCGCCTATAACTTTGCCACTGCATATCTTGAAGCTCCTTTGCTTTTTGAAATCTACTATTTAACTATTCTTACCTTTTATTTAACTTTTTCTCTGTGTTCCAGGCTAGAGTTACACCTTTCTCTATTAGCTATTTGTGCTTCTTTAGGTGTGGTGACCAAACTTTAGAATTATAACCTAGTTCTGGTCTTATGTAAGTTATGAACAGCTTGCTAAATATTTCCTTAATCATTCTGCTAAAGTGGGACTTGGGCGACTGGTTAGGGAAGATATCAACTCCCAAGTCTTTCTCACGAACATAATCATGAAGCTAATAACCTGCTAAATAAAGATAATAACGAGGCCTTCTTACACTTTGTCCAATCCTCATTGCTTTACGTTTGCTAGGGTTGAACTTTATTAACCATGTATCAGGCTAACATTAGAGTTTGTCAAGGTCTCCTTGTAAGGTTATGCAATCCTCAATGCTTTTCACTTCCTTCATGACCTTTGCAACTTCTGCAAGCATATTCAGGTAAGAGTCCATACCTTTAGGCAAGTCATTTACCATAGATTGAGAAGAGTAATGGTCTCAGAACGGAACCATTTGACACTCCTCTGTTGACCTCGACCAATTTTAAGAAGACTCCTCTGACATTCGGCTTAGGTTCTCATCCACTTAGGAAATCTATCCGTCGAAGGAGTTTCTTCCTCATTCCAGCCTGGTAATCCATCTTAATCAGCCTCCCGTAAAGTGTCATATGCTTTCTGACAGCTCCGGTAAAATAAACCACCCAACCCTTCTATTTGTCTGAGTAAATACCTATTTGTACTGTACGGGGAGGGAGTTTTACCCTCGCGGAGTCCCATTCTTAAATCTATGCATGTTGGGTGCATTAACCACGTCTTCCTTCATTCTGTTCTATTCATCCACCACTTTTATACTATGAAAGTACTTCTTTACATCTTATTAGATATGTTTGTTGTTCAATTTCATGTTATGTCTTCTGGGTGTTCTTTCCCTTCATCTCTCGAAGAAGTGTTCACTGTGCACTTCCTCCATTTGTTTTAAAAACTTAAAAGGTTTTGATCAGGTCACCCCTCATTCTTCTCTCTTCCAAGGTCAGTGTATTTAAAGCCTTTAGCATTTCCATGTAACTCAGCTATCATAATTCTGGTACCATCAATATTAGCTCTCCTCTGGACATTTTTTATTAGCTTTTTGTGCTTTGACCAAACTTGAGAAGCATATTCGTGCTTTGGCCTTATGTATGAAATGAACAGCTTGATAAATATTCCCTTATCCATATACTTGAAAGCAATATTTGCCAGAAGACAGTTTGTCTCCTTTACTATTATCCTATTGTAGGATTATGGTGATAGACTATGGACGATGCTGAATCTCGAGTCCTTCTCACACACATAAACTTGAAGCTTATTTCTTGCCAGATGATAATCATATTGAGGCCGTCTATCACTCTGACCTATCCACATCATTTTGTGTTCACTTGGGTTGAATTTGATCATCTCGTATCATACCAACTTTGGAGACTGTTCAGGTCCCCTTGTAAGCTAATACAATCATCTTCGGTTTTCACTTCCCTCATGACTTTTGCATCATCTGTATATATATTCAGGCAGGAGTCATTCACGTATATCAAGAAGAGTAACGGTCTCAGGACAGAACCCTGAGGCACTGCAAAGGCGACCTTCACCCATTTTGGGGAGGTTCTTCTGGCATGTGTCCTTTGTTCCCTTCCACTTAGAGAATCTTCTATATATCGGAGGAGTCTCCCCCTTATTTCTACCTCGTATTCCAGCTTCTTAATCAGCCTCCCATGCGGTACTGTGTCAAATACTTTCTGGCAGTCAAGATATAGAAAGTTAACTCAGCCTTCACTTTTGCCTAAGATAGAGCCCACTTTGTCATAGAAATATGAGGTTCTTTACACGTGACCTCCTTTCCCCTAAAACCTCGTTGCCTCTCTCTTAGGCAAATTCTTCATTGTAGAAAGACATCCATTGCTTTCTGATTAACCTCTTCAGTACCTTACAGACCACAGTTATTTAAAAGACTGGCCTGTACTTTAGCAGCCTCTCCCAGTCTCCTCTCTTATAGATGGGTATGACGTTCGCCCTTTTCTACTCCCTTCATACTTTGTCTCTCTGCAGCGACATCTTGAACCATGTTTTAAGAAGTCTGTCTAAGGTATCTGCACACATCTTCCATACATGATTTGAAATTTCATCAGGACCATGAGCTTTTTATGCGTCAAAACCTTTTAGCGCTTTATTGATGTGTATTCTAGATATCTCAACATTTCTAAAGCCTCCTCCTCTTCTCATCTCGCTAGTGATGGGGCTACAGTGTCTTCCATTGCAAAAACTTTTGTTTAACTTGATATTCAGTTCCTCATATATCCTGACATCATCCGATACTATTTTTCCCTCTGAATCCCTTAATGTGATTAGCTGCTCTTTAACTGACAATCTACTTCTGACGAATCTATGGAAGAATTTCGGATTTTCACTTGCATTTTCTACAATATTCTTTTTCATATTCCTCTGTTCATCTTTTCTTATCCTGCTGTACTCATCCCTTTCCCTCTTATACCGTGCATACGTTGGCTGGCTGGTGTGTCACCTATTTTACCACCATTGCACATATCTATGTTCCTTTGCTTTTTGACGTCTTTGATTAAACCATTCTTCCATCTTTATTCCTTTCTTATGAATTTGAGGCTAGAGGTACATATGTTGTAATTCCTTCATTGTGAATTTCACATAACCTTTCATCACATTACTCCGGTTCCTGACGACTGGACTCCATATTCCAATCTATTTTACCGTATAAATTGTTAGATTCTGTATAGTTTCCACAAATATATCTCCTCCAAAAGTCCTGTCTCATCTCTGCTTTTTTAACTTCCTCGTTTATCACATAATCAAACTTAAGCATTACATAATCAGTTTTTTCCATGTGATATATCACTATGTGTGTGTGTATGTGTGCTCTTTCAGTAAGTAGCACTATGACTCCAACTGCATTTGAGAACAAAGAATGTAGGCTTAAATTTGATATTGAAATGTGTCTTGACGAAAGACTGTGATGGTTCATAAGGTTCATAAGGAAAACAGTCACTGGAGTTGGTATACGCTACTGCTGACCTTAAGATAAGAGCATCACTGGGACTTCTCTTGTGAGAAATACAAATGAATAGAAAGGAATTCAAGCAGCAACAGACTACTGAGACCTGTCGATACTATTTGTGACAGAGAAGGAGTTCTGAAGTCCATAGATCAGTGTGGTAGGAATAGACATACAGACATTTATTTCAAAGAATGATAACTTAACTTTTCATACAACTAAGTAGGCACAATTTAATGTCAGTCGTAGATCTGATGCGAAGTGTTTATCATGTCTGTTCTTAAACGTACCTATGTTACTACTTTCAACAACTCTGACTGGTAAATCATACCATATGTTGTCTATCCTGCTGAAGAAAAAGTACTTTACCTCATTCGAGGTAATACGTTTGTCCATGAGTGTGTAACCATTACTGTGATAGAAATCAGACGCTTCAAGATTATTGGAGCCTTTGATGATTCTGAATATCTTTATCAAATCACTTTTCAACCCAACTATTTCTCTTCAAAGCTAAATAGATTTAAGTCGTTTGGTCGGTTCTAATGGATTTGTGTTTCAGTCCGGGAATCATCCTGATAGATCAAGGTTATAGGAACCTTTGATAATTTTGAACACTTTTATTAAATATGTTTTCAAGCCAACCTTCTCTCTTCAAAGTTAAATAGATCTAAGTCGTTTAGTTGGCTTTTCTGCTCTGCTTACTTGGATTCAGATCACCAAAAATTATTACACAAAGCCTTTTTCCTCAGTACCTTTCGTAGTTCAACAGAATTCATGCTGAAGCTTACCTTTCCGTCTTTACTACCGATGTGCAAAACTTTGCACTTATCAAAATCAAATTCATTTGCCACGTGTGAATCCAGTCCATAAGTTTGTATATGTGCGTTTGAAGCTGCAGACGTTCAATTTCAGTTGTAGATTTTTTTCCCTAACTTAGTTGTGTCTGCAGATTTCGATATATCATACAACACGGCGCATTATCAGTATCGATAAAGATATATATATGAGAATGAAAACTGGTCTTAACATTGATCCATGCGGCATACCGCATGTTACTTTTCACAACTAAGCACAATTCTTTGTTTACAGCCAGTCAACCAACCTCCTCATCACCGAAGTACAACCCCATCTATGCCATGCATTGGTCCCCTTGTGGCTGACCAATGACCGTGTAGCTTATCTTCCTCTTTTAGTACGTGTCTTGTGTTGTGTTTACCTTGATTTTCATCAGGCTTTTCCTATCTTTCTTGCTATGCGTTAATGATCGTTTACTGCCATATTTCCCATACTAGGGGTGATATATAGAGTGTCCCTTCCCTATGGATTTACGGTAGGGCTGCCCACACTCCCAGACCACATTTAGGACGTGGTCAGGTACCGGGGTATTGCGTTTACCCGCAAATTATGTCTTAACCTGTCCCAAAGTCACCGCTATCCCCATGGACTCTTATTCATTCATATACGCAGTTGAAATCTAATGGAAGTAGAGTACATAGCTGAAGATTTGCACTGCCTCTCTCTCCTCGTATGCCTGCATACACACAGGATTGTGCTGTAGGAACTAATCGTTGAATTCCCGGCGAAAGATGAGGTACTTATCTCAGTAATGCTTTAGAAGATGTGGTTATCGTAACGTATCTCTAATATAATGTCTTAGATACCTATCACCTGAGAAAAATGGTGAGATAAAAACGATTTGCTGCTAAGCCCCGTTACTAATAAAGTTTTCGGCCGTACTCGGTACGAAGAAAATTCTGATGACAAAAAAGATATGGCCGAAATACATAACATCCTTAAAGACTGTAAGCTGTAAATTCGGCCAGTGTTAATTACAAGGGCAATTTTTCGGTTTTTTTTTTTTTGTTTTTTTGTTTTTTTCTGACACAGATAAATCCTCGATCGTTAATTCCTCTTCACATTTGTGTACAATGAAAGACAACACAATTGTCCTGAACACAACGACACCTGAGGGACCAGGGTTTTTTGGAGATGCTAATTCATGTATCTTAACCTCCATCATCTCCGACTAGATATGAAAACGAGTGATCCATGATTAAGACTGGCAGCGTGAAAGATTATGGCAGAAACTGAAAGACGGTAAAAAATACTTAATGCAGACATAATCAAGATTTTGACAGCAAAACAAACATGGGGCAGAAATGTGTTCCCTCGAAGACTCAGAGCCTGGAAAGAAACACCAGTCATTCACTGAGACATATAAAACGAGAATTTTTTTGTCCTGTCTAACTACTTCCCAACTAAATCAGCTTACATCATTCCAACAAACATACATACCGTTGATTACAAAGGCATCTAAAGCAGCAAAAAGACTTTCAACTAACCGCTCACAAACTTCGGTCAATAATCTTTAAATTTTCCTTTTTCTCTTGCTTTTAGATTTTTACTTCTCTGTCCACTTCTCCTTTCAAGAAAATGAAATACGGTTTGCTTGTGATTAAGGTAAGAAAATACCGTGTCGATGCATGTTGAGAAATTGTATATTTGACGCTGGAGAGGTTGTCCCCTGTACACCATCCAGCAGTTAGTAATAGCAAAGCCTGCCTGAGAAATTGATTTTATTTTTGTTAACAAATCAAAATCGTTTGAATTTGAGCGGCTTAGAGACAACAGGCAAGGATTGTGAAATCTGGGAAGGTTTTGATGCATGCAATTTCAGTGTGATGATTTTTAATGATAACTAAAGGAAAAGGCAAGGGTATGAAAAAAGCGTTCATACTTGAATTGAGTAGACAAGGGTAGATGAGAGAACGAGGCAGAAGCAATGAAGGGTAAGTTCGTGTGTGTGTGTGTGTGTGTGTGTCGAGAAAGTGAAACTAGTTGGTGAGAGAAAGGAGATTACTCTTGTTCGAGATTGTTTTGAGGACGACTGAATATTTAACATCCAGGATTAGGCTAGGCTGTGGGGAATACCCCAGAAAGTGGTGAAATGAAAGAACATAAAGAGAAAATTGTGGACTTGTATATATGATGTGTGTGTGAAGAGAATTAATTGTTATATTGCATGAGTTGCATCAGTAAATTGACCGGAAAAACTCTCAGCGGGATTAGTTTGTTTAACGGTTAAATGGTGTGTGAAAGAAAGAAATAGGAATCAAAGAGTGTTTGATGGCTTTATGCTGAAAATACCATTTGTACATTAAACGATCTAAGTTGCTTCATTCTTTTTGTAATTGTTACTGGAAAAAATCAAAATCATTGACAAAAATCTTCCTAATAAGCTCACAAGGAAGGCTAACCAGGCTTGGTGAGCAATGGTAGTCATTGTTAGGCTAAAACCCTGCCCCTGATAAAGAGTCTTGTAACCGTTATATCAACTGTTCCAAATGTTGTGTTTGCACTGAACAAGTAATCTTTGTCAGACGTTACTGTAACGGTGAGATTAACAGTGACAATTTCATCAACACCTTTCTCAAAATCATATCGTATATACCACCGGTGAAATACGGATGACAGTGAGAATGCATAAGTGTGCAACATAGCTGTGGATAGTGAGAAGAAACGAAAAAGAAAACGACTGGCGTTGGGAGTGGAGAGAGAGAGAAAAAAAAGAAAATGCAGAGGGTAAGAGCTTTAGAAATTCATTTTGTGCTCCGAACGTAAAATAATGATAAGCAGATCCCTGTCATGGAAGTAATTGGTATAACGAGATTAAAACTAAGGGATGAAATAGTTATGTGGAGGTCCTAACCGTGAAGCTGAGATTTGCCATTCCCTTTTTGATGGAGAAGATTATACGAAATATATGAAACGGTAAAATTCAGGCTGGTGAAATACTGCGTTAGGTAAATGTTTAGAAACCGAGAGGAATTAGAGGTAAATGGCAGCCCAGTGCGAAGTCATTTACAGTTAATATTGTTGTTTGTGTTTCACTCTAAAAGGATAAGATTAGGGATTGGTAGATTTTATCTTTTTGAGGGGAGGAAAAGTGAAATATTGAGATTCAGTCACGTTCCTCACAGTTGTTTACCCTGACTGTATCATTTGAAGGTAACCAGTCAATATCTGCTTATATGAATACATGTATACATACATATATCAAAATATGTCCTCAGGTATTCGTGTATATGTTCCAGTGTGGATATTACAAGTATATATTTGGTAAAGCGACAGACGCTCGTGTCACGTGAGCCAACGTCTTGCTTGAACCACCAGTCTTCCCTCCAGCATCTGGCATGTTAGGTACTACATCTGGCGAGTTGAATTTACAATACATGGCGCGTGATCTCTCCAGCAACTGGCTCTCTATAATCCAACCACCTCGCTGATTAATTCTCAGTCATTTAGTCTTTAGCCGCCCATCATCTGGTTGACTGTATCTCCCAAGCCTAATATATCCTCTGGATGGCCAACTCTCCATCATCGCGCTTTATAGCTGTCCATCGCTTAACTAATTAGCTCTCCCACCACCTGGGTTGCTAAATGTCTCTCGTCCAGATGAATCCCGCTTACTACCTACGTAGCTTGTTATATGTCCATCACCTATTTTCTTTTTCTTTAATGTTTGCTGAGACAGCGAAGGCAAATGAGGCCCTAATCAAAGCTATCCCAATAACGCTATATATATATATATATATATATATATATATATATATATATATATATATAAATACCATGGCCTGAGCCAGGTGCCTATTTCATCGACCAGCCCCAATGGGTGGATGAACACCTGGCTTAACTGTGGACTGACTGCCGCAACCAGGATTCGAACGTATGTGCTCGACCCTGGGCAGCCCGTGAATATGCTACGGTCTGGAGCGCTAACCCTACACTAAGTTACCAACAATACCTATTGGCCGTCAGTCACTTAGTTCCACCCTCAACTCTCTGGCTTGTCAACTGTCCATTGTTATTTTTAACATTACCCACTGGTCTGTCGACTCCACCATTTACCTTCTTCGCTGCCAGTCGCCCGGCTGGTTCCAACCATACCACATATTTGGTTAATTCTTCAATTTGCAAACTCCATCAACTACATATCAGGTCCTCACCAACTTGAAGATGAGACTCTCTAACACCAAGATGACCAGCCGACCACAACCTGGCTTATGTCTTGTTTACTTAACTTTCCGCTGACTCCAGCGTCTCTCTGGTGAGGTCTCCATCAAAAGAGACAAGGAAACTGTTCACACCATCAACCTGTCTGATTTCAGCGTCTTTCTATGTAACTCCTTTTTCCCCAAGGATGGTTAACTACAGTACCTTGATTTCCAATCACCTGGGTGACGAGTATCGCACCCATGCAGCAAAAGCGGACAGGAGGATGAGCTGATTGCCTGAATCTGCGGCCAGCGCCATAGTCAATGAAACTAACATACAGGCAGCAGGAGCCAGCAGGCAGGTGGTTCACAGTGGGGCATTCGCCTCACTGTAGTCTAACTTTATCCAGACAATAGGATCTAACAGCGAGACATTGTGCGCGGGATTATTACAATCGCCTTCCACAGCACTAAAGCCAATGTCCAGGCCGCAAGAGCCAGAGGGTATATAATGTTTCCGAGGCTACTGCCACCTGCCCCTACACTAAGGCTAGTGTACGGGCAACAGGAGCCAAAAGACAATAAGTGTTCCCGAGGCAACTGTCGCCTGCTTCTAACAGTAATGGCAAGTGTTTAGACAACAAGAGCCAACAGAGAGGCAGTGCATCCAAGGATAAGTTGCCATCACCTACTCAAAGACTGTAGTAGTCCCTAGCCTGAGTCATTATGGACTGCTTACCTGATGGACTATCAGCTGTCTTTTTTTTACTGTAATGATGCTTTACATATTCTTTGCACCAATATAAGGTACCTGTAATAGGTTTTTAAGTATCTATATGGGATGTAAGCAATATGTCCTTTGTGCTAGAGTATAAGCGTTGTTAATCATGATCATTTTGTCAGGTCATCAAGAAAATCTTTAAGTGTAAAGAAAGTTTTAGGTTCCTGACGTAAAGACACTGTAGGGGAAAACTGTGGTATACCGAAAAATGCCTATGGGATGAACTTTGTGTAAGCCGCAAAGGTGTGTAGGGAGACATTGTGTTCTCCAGTCGACAGAGGTCTTTGTGGAGACCTTGAGCTTTCTCAAGGATGGTGCAGTGTGAGGAGACCGGGTGTGGTCTCATTTGGACAGACAAGGATCGTTTTAGGAGACCGGATGTGGTCTCCTGCTGACAGACAAGATCTGGATAGTGTGTCAGGTCTCCATCGGACGGCTGGGAACTACGTATGGAACCTAGTACAGTGACGTGATTTATAGCACCTGGTTATATCATCCCTACTATTGTTACAATCGACAAAGGTCTCAGTTATAGCAAAAATGTCAAGATGCTCTTTTGTAAGCAGATATTCTATCGTTAGTAGTTAATGACCCAGCAGCGCCTTCTAACTGGATTCTTAATGTTATGAAATCTAAAGTTTGTTGCATGGTAACCTAATGATGAAAATCTCTACATTCTACAAAGTGTTTCCTCTACTACCCACATAAATCCGACCCGAAACGTGGTACCTTCTTTAACAAAGGTACCAAGCCTAATCCCCTACCTTGTTCGACTGATCCCCCTCTTGACCTCTCTTCCCGATCATTTCATCTCATCTGACTGACCTTTCCCCTCCCTAACCATCCCCTCGGGGGATTTTGATTGAAGAGGGTATTCCTTCCACAAATGCGATATAGACTTGATATATGATGATGTTGTTCTCCTCACCCCTGAGGGACACGTAAATGTTATCCTTGCGAAGTAAGTCAAGCGGATCAGTGACCGCTAGACATTGACAATGTTGATTCCTACCCTTACTGTACATGTTATGTCCTCCATCCTGAGCACCTGCAGCTTTACTCAACCTATGATTATGGGAAAAAATTCTGGCTCGTGCGCTACTTACTGGATACCTTGGGGTAGATGCCTGCTCCGACTGATGTATCAGTAGTCCTGCGTTTATCAGGAATCATTCATTACCTGTCCAATTTTTTCCCTGAGCTTTGACGAAAAACAATACTATGTTCGTGTGACAGGAGGCTCAAAAGCAGTCTCCTGAAGATGCTTGGAGAGCTGTTTCAGCAGCTCCCGTTCTACGATACTACAGTATACAGGACGAGGTTAATGTGTTGTGTCTCGTACTTTCATAAGCGCCGAGCAACGGTATGCACTGATAGAGAAGGAGTGTCTTTCTGTTGTGTTTGCTTGTGAACAATTCCATCCGTGTCTGTTTGGACGCTAGTTAGTCATAGAACAGACGGATCACCAACTTTTGGAATCTGTGTTTAAGAAGCCTTCGGGAGCTGTACCAGGACGACTGCAAAGAACGCTACTATGTCTTCCAAACTATAGTTAAGATATGGATTGGTCAAGTACTCTTAGTCGTAATATCTACCTGACTGTGTGGAGCACCCGATAACAACATGCTTGAAACAATAAGGTACCAAGGCACTCTAATGGTGAGTGAGAACAGAACTCAGGGTATCTGAAGACATACAGGGGAAGATGAAGCCTTGTACAAAGTGATAAATTCAGGATGGTCCGACACAATAGCTGAAATTCCGGTTGCGTCGCTTCCATTCTTCAACTGCCGAGACGAATTGCATGCAGAAGACGTATTGATCTTTAAAGAGAACAGGCTCGTGGTGACAATCTCTTTAAGCAAGGAATTGCTGAACGTTGCATAACAAGGTCATACTGAGTTAGAAGGTTGTCTGCCTCGCATGAAAAAAGATACTTTTCTGGCCGAAAATGTCAGCAGATTTAAAAGCGCTCGTCAGAAAGAGTCGTGTTTGTATAAGGAATAGAGAAAACCCAAGCGAATTATGATGCTGCTCTTGGCCCCTGGTTTGAGGTAGGGGCTCACACATGTCATTTTCACATGATCTACTGGTTGTCTTGGACTACTGCAGTAATTACATAGAAGCAGTCTGAGTAAGGAGCCTCAAATCAAAGGGAGTGATCCGGGAGTCTCAGGTCATCATTGCCCAACACGGAGTACTAGACGCCTTAGTGACTGATAATAGTCCACATTTCAAGCCTTCATGTAAAAAAAATGGTCGTTTGAGCACATTATCTCTACTCCTAGACATCCGCCGTCAAATGGGAAAACCGAAAATGCTGTTAAAAACGGCGAAGAGACTGTTTACAAAGTGCAAGTTTTCCTGACAGTATTGAACTAGCGTAATACTCGGAGTGAGAACGTACACCCAAGCCCAGCGCAACGTTTAATGGGTCACCGCTGTAAGACAAAGCTCAACAGGCACACTATTACAATCGAGGCTTACGTCCACTAACCCCTATCTCCCCAAGCGATGCAATACGCATGTGATCTCTTGCCAGCCGAGAGTGGACATTCGGAGTATGCCTTGAGGTTGTCTGGCCTCGACCATATGTGGTTGAAGTCGGTCATCGGATATGCAGGAGAAATCGTCGTCAACTTGTGTGCACGAGAGACTGGATGAGCAGAACAGATGGGTCGGATGAATGGGAAGGGAAGATTGTGAGTATTCACCAAGGACTGTAACAGACCCTGATAGAACCGAGCCAGTGACCCCGCCAGGGGTGTGTGAACCGTCACTACATCATTCCAACCCGAGAGGACCAGCAATCTGACCTGGACGCCATGTCTCCTGTCGGTTCTATACTGTAACCGGGTCTGTTGCGAGGGTCTGGAAATGATGAATGAATTAAGTCTCGTCATAGCCTGTATTTGCACTGTATTGTATTGTAATACGTGTATGTTATAATGAGACTATTTCAATTTCTATGAGTTTTAATTTAGTATCTTTATTGTTTCAATTAGCAATAATTATATACAACGGTTTATATTGAAGTTTAATGTATGTATTCCAATTAATGTCGTTGTTAATTTCTGCAATCAATTGAATCTAATTATCTTTTTAGTTTGTTGTATCGTTATGTATACAGTGTCTGTTTTTTCTATTGAAGAATGAAATTTGTAACGAGCGGTTTGGATAGAAATCTGTGGTGGGTTGTTTGAGTGTTCCGAGTCGGTTGTTATCCATCCACCAGCTCGCACAAGCACTATGGCTGTTTAAGTATCTCCACAAGTACATCAGTGCTGAGTTGTTGAGTTTTGTAGCGACTTTTTACTTGAACTAACAACACAGACGCCTTGATAACAACAATCTTTATAGCCCAAATCAACGCGGTTTCCGGACAGGCAAAAGCATCACCTCAGGGATTGCAATAGCTGCAGAAAAATACCAATTCCAGACGACAGGGAATACGCCACAATCAAGTGAGGCCCTAATCAAGGCCATCTCGTTAACGCTATATATATATATATATATATATATATATATCCTAGCCCGAGTCAAATACCCATCTTATCGACCAACCCCCATGGGTGGATGAAGAGGTGGGTTGACTACAGACCGATTGCCGCGACCAGGATTTTAACCCATGCGCTCAATCCTGGGCGGCCCGTGATTACGTCACGGTCAGGTACGCTAACTGATACACCACGGGTGTCCATTTAAGTAGAGACGTATTCAAAGCCTTTAACAAAATGTGGACTAACGGCCTGCAACACGAAATACTACAGCAAGGTATGCCGGAGATCACAGAAAGACTACTTCGTAACTGTCTAAACCAATGCACCGCAGAAATCATCATCAATTCGGCGACGTCACCCAAATTTTCCTTTACTAAGCGGGCATCCCACAGGGCTGCGTCCTTTCACCAGCACTATTTATAACTTGCATTGCTGCCATTCCCCACCAACTGGTGCCATAGATTGGAAATCATCCCTGCTGATGACGCCACGTAAACAGTAGTCTTGAACAACTTTTCCTAGAACTGGAGGATAAAACAAACATAAGTATTATAGTGTTACTAGGAAAAATAAAAACCAGCGATATAACCACAAAAGACACAAGACAGGAACAAAAAGAGCTTCAAAATCCTGGGTCTCACATTAACATGAAGAGGCTTGATAACA
Organism: Panulirus argus; assembly: GCA_038088735.1. Taxonomy (NCBI): domain Eukaryota; kingdom Metazoa; phylum Arthropoda; class Malacostraca; order Decapoda; family Palinuridae; genus Panulirus; species Panulirus argus. Next base: position 3,451 of record JAYMFT010418789.1, on the reverse strand, counting down.
AATCACAACAACAAGGGATCAGCCCAGGGAAAAGTGGCCCTGACCAGTCTGTATAGATTCTGACATTCCCGGATAACCAAATATTACAACTGGTCAGGTAATGGTAATGCCTATCCTAACTTACTCATCCATACCAACGTTCCTCGCCTCCAAAGCAAGCATGATGAAGCTAAAGAATATATGAAACAAAGCTCTACGAATAGTAACAAATGAAAAATACCTCTATATAGAAAACACCGTACAACAGTACGAACGATTAGAAATTTAACCAGTCGTTTCATACCGAAGAGCAGCGGCCCAAAAAAGTATGGCAGAGACTTGAAGACAACGATTATACAAGCTACAGACAAATCCGAGATCTCGACAACAGCGCGAACATATAACACCCTTGGTTCCCTGGAAGCCTCAGAGCACTTAGAGAGGCTCCAGCCGTCCACCGATGTAGACAATGAACGATGTTTAGCTTAGCATTTGAATTTCCCTTGAAAAAGCCAAGGAGATTTGTAACATAGATACATTATATATCCCAGTCGGCCGAAAGTATTATAGACATGGCGCCAAAATATGCTTCCAGAATATCACCCACATGCATCAAAAACTTGCACCTTAAATCTGTACACACTTCAATCTCTTCCATTTCAAGCTGTCTCTTACCCTGTCTCACCTCTTCTTGCTCTTCTCTAACTTTCTTATTAAAAGAAAAAAGGAAAAAGAAATGCCTACCTAGAAGAATCCACGACGAAATTTTGCCGTGATGGTTGGACAAGCTCGAAGGGACAGAGAAAGAGAGAGATGTATACACACATCTTTCTATTGCAGAACTAGCAAGAGGAGAGAGAAAGAGAGAGAGAGAGAGAGATGTATAATCACATCCCTTTCTTTAAGTGAATATTATAAGTTACTGAGATAGATAATAAAAGAAAAGATATATATCAACCACTCAAAATTCCCTGACAAAAGTCCTTCACAGGACAGCACCGTCGCAAGTCGTCCTCTATACCCCAGCAAGACTCTACCCAGAGAACCAACACTTTATTTGTTGCTGTGACAGCGATAAGACTTTTATTGTTAATAAACCTGCGGCTGTCAGCTTTTATCAACCCGGAGTGAAGCAAAATGCGGCCATTTGACCTTTCTTTAGGCTCCCTCCGTGCGTTAATTGAGAGGTTGACCTGATTCATAGCCGTTCCCTGCCGTGATTGGCAAGTAATTCCTACAAGAAATTTCTCCGGCGCTGACAAGGAGTCGTATAAAAGAATTAGTCGTTGTCCTAACTGGCTGTCCGCTGAACATACATTCTAGCCTGCCACAGGATGCGTCCCAACATTAGGATCTAATTATATTCTAAGTATTTTTGTCTTGATGTAATGTACACCTTCAGGATCCGCTGACGGTCCTTTCATTCGCGACATCTAGTTCTGCTTCGTCGGATGCTGTTTTCTGAACATTCCCATCTTGAAGCTTCCTACAAGGCACTGTTCGTCAGTAGCAACGCTAGACCATGCTGCCTCGGGACTTAAATCCGGAGACCATGTCGGAAGACAGGAGAAAATGACGATGACCGGCAGCGCCGCCACACCCTGCTAGCCTAGGTTCACCCGCTGGAAAGGTAGGGAGAGAAGATACGAAGGATAAACGCCGATATCCCTGCCATAGCCTGATGACTTGGCTCTTAGACATGATGGGAAAGAGGTGGTAAAAAGTCGGGAAAATACACACGAACTCACCGCTACACCCTGCTGACCTGGGTAACACGGCAGGGAAGGGATGGAGGGAGAGAGGGAGAAATGAACGATGACCAACATCACCGCCATCACATCCTGCCGAGCTGAGGGAGAGAGGGAGAAATGAACGATGACCAACATCACCGCCATCACATCCTGCCGAGCTGAGGGAGAGAGTCAGTATAGGCCATCAGCAGCAATGAAAGAAAAAATAGCGTTAATCTCAGGCCTTCGTCTGTGGAGGGAGGGAAGCAGTGACTGCAGTTAGTTGCACCGTCCCGCTCTACTCTGTTGAGCCACAGATGGGGATGGTAAGGAGAGAATTGCACCAGCCAAAGCACCACTACATTCCACTGGTCCGGGTCCCGTTGCTTTGGTAGGTAAAGAGGAGAGGAATAATAGCTACCGTAAACACCGTCAAACGAACTTCATTTAAGAACATCAAGAGCGCAGCAGAAAGTAATGGCTATTAGCAGCCCCGCTATAAGCTAACAAGCCGGGGAGTGATAGAGGGAGTATACAAAGGCAGCCGCTAGAACCACCACACCTGCTGCTTCTGTACCTTGAGTCTAAATAAGTCTTCAGCAGGACTGCCACGAAGATAATGAGAGGGACAGAAGAGATGATGGCCACCAACAGCACCATTTTACCTGCTGACGTTGACTGAACCCAAAGCTTGTGAGGGAGTTAGGGATGGAGGATGTTATAAGTACCAGCAGCACCGCCAAACTTCCTGATCGTGGACAGAAAACTGAGGATGGAGACACGAGTGGGATAATGGCCAAGAGCAGCACCACTGCATCTACTAAAGCTGGGAGCCCAGCCGACAAGACGAGGAGGGAATTATAGGCAACAACAGCCCAGCCACACCTAGAACAGGGGTCTAAAGCTAAAGGAAGAAAGGTTTGGTGGCTACCTTTAGCGATGCCTCATAGTGCTGACAGTGAGCCAAGAACCTGAGACGAAGGAAATAATGGCCAACATAGCACCAAGACACAATGGTGCCCAGCTCTTCCCATCAATCGATAAAGGAAAGTAGAAAAAAAAAATGATAAAGCAAACCTAGAAAAGCCAACATTCGCGGGTTAATGTAATATGTCTCCATTGGCATTATTACCTATCATTATGTTCACGATGTGGGTATTTTGACAACAAGATAAGTATAAACGGCAGGCCCAGATACACTTGATCCGAGGACACTGACAGAGACGAGAAATGAGATAGTTAAACACTTGGCTGTTCTTCTCAATACGTCACTTGCTACGGCAAATGTTCTAAAGGAATGGCAATTTGCCATTGTAACACCGAAAATTATCGACCAATTAGCTTAACGTAACTGGTAAACTTACGGAAACTATCAATGAGATAAGACAGCCACTTGAGAAATGATTCTCAACATGATTTTTGACAAAATCGCTCATGTTTGACGAATCTGTCTGATTCCTTTTATGAATAATCAGCATGTATGATGTAAGGAAAGTAACTGTCGTTATCTATCTAGATTTTCAAAAAGCATTCAATTAATTTTCACGTTAGATGTTACTAACTAAAGTTTAGACACATGGCACAGATAGGGTTGTATTTCAGTGGTTAGGAAGTTGGTTAACTGGCCGTAAACAAAGACTTGTGATTAATAGTCAAGCCTCAGAATGGTTATACTTAACAAGTGGTGTACCACAAGGATCAGTTTTGGGACCAGTTCTCTTTCTCATATATATATATATATA
>JAYMFT010418778.1:0-17770 GCA_038088735.1 Panulirus argus | reverse complement strand
ACAGATAGATGGATAGATAGATAGACAGACAGACAGACAGATAGATAGATAGATAGATAGATAGACAGATAGATAGATATCATATAACCCTACGGCCTACAACCAGGGATTCCTGCATCTCCAAGACAGAGCGCTGCATTCAGTAGCAGGGGCAGGATGGCCTCGTTTGCAGCCAGTTACAGCCTTGATGTGGACTTTTGTCCGTGACTGGAGCCTTCAACATAAAAAAAAAAACATGCAACGCGTGTACGACCTGTGAGCACGACGGTACGACCTCTGGGTCGTACCGCCGTGTTCAGTGGTCGTATGATCATCATGGGTCGTACCACCATGCTCAAGAGTCGTACCGTCGCGTCGTGCCCAAGGGGGTCATAAACTCGACCCGCGCTGGCCCCCCCTCTCTCTCTCTCTCTCTCTACTCTCCTCTCTCTCTCTCTCTCTCTCACCCAGTGTCAATAACACCCCCTGTGTTTACCCGAGACAATGTTGCCAAACGCGCACCACCCGGGGTCACTGTGTCGGCTGCCTCGGCCCCTCCGTTATTTTGGAGGGCTGAACCGCCGCCCGAGATGGCAATAACGGACGGAAGGGATGTGACGTCACCAACATGGCGGATGTTCCACACGTCTACCGCAAGAATAAATTCGCTCTGCTCTCGCAAGCGCTTGCACTCACTCACTCACACGTATACACACGCAATGAAACTTGCATTTAAGTGCGTGCAAGCACAAGGTGATGAATGCATGCATGAGCACTAACATGCATGTATGAGTGAAACATACATCCACAATTATACATTACGAACGATACACATTATGCCAGACACACGAAGAGACACGCACACAACATGGACGGTGCCCTTCGAGTCAGGAAGCCTGAGACAATTACCAGAAAAAGGGACAAATAGACACACTAAAACACACACACACACATATACACACACACACACACATACACACACACATACACACACACACATACACACACACACACATATATATATATATATATATATATATATATATATATATATATACACGACCTACCCACCTTAACCCAAATATTGACCTCAGGCATCTAATTTCCAAGATGTCGACACTTCCGTCCTTTAGAGTTCCAGGCTCAAGACACATGCACACAACACTGTCATTACTACTGTACCATCAGACAGACCAATCTTTGCCCTATCACACACTAACCTCTTCCTCCATACACACTTCTCACTGCACCCAGGACCCAGGCTCTCCTCCCAACCTATGACACTTTTGTCTCCATGGCTCTATCCGCTGCTACGCCCACTCCTAGGTACCTTTAGCACTCCATTTCCTCCAGGTCCTCCACATTCAAAATTATATTTACATCCTCCCGTCTCATGATCTTTCTTTTGTTTCCACGTATTCTCAACATTCTCCTTTCACACACTATGCCACGCTCAGTCACCACCTTCTGAGGTTTATATTTGGAATCTTGCATCACATCCGTGTCATCTGCAAACAGGAACCGATTTACCTCACATATCCAAACCTTCTACCCCACTGGAGACCCAAGCCCCTCGCTGTAAGTCCCTTGCATCCTCATCCTTTAACACCCAGTATATATAGATTATATAACATACAGTACAAAACAACCATGGTGACATTATACATCCTGAAAAAGAAACATTGTCACGGGGACCTACTAACTTCCTAACTGGACACATGGCTTACTCCACAAGTCTGATTTGGTTTGAATCTGTGGAGTTTGTAAAGCGACAGAACCTAATAACCACTCGATCATTTTTTGCATGAAAAATGAATGTAAAAACTTCAAACTTTTTACACAGAATCATATAAACTCCTCACTGTATTCAGTAACTTTATAAAATGTAGCGCCTTTCATAAGGATTATGGCAGGCTTGACAAACCCTGTCATAAGCCTTCTTCAGATCCATAAATACCACAGACAGTTTACCTCTTTCTCCATATCTGTACCTTTACTTTGCTTTCCTGCCCCAAGACCCATTTCTATGGGGGTCCCGCAATGTTCAGGAAGCTGACCACGTCCACCGGGAAGGAAAACAGGCCAGGAAGTGCGATATTGTGAATGTCTTTGTGGGGGCTAATGCAGACGCGAGGAGTGTGTACTCAGTGTCTTGTGTCGATGTTGCATCTTGGGCCCGTGGGGAGGGGGGTGACTGTCAAGTTTGGTGCAGAATGATGTAAAAAAAAAAAAAAAAAAAGTGAAACGTACATAAACAGATACATATTAGATAGGGCGTTCAAACCATCATGGGAGTCCAGTCCTCCTTGACCTTCCTCAGATTATTCTCTATCGGTGTGTCAAGTTTGGTGCTGATTGATCACGAAATGTGGAAAGGTACTAGGAACACACACAAACACACACACACACACAAATACCACGAGTCACCTGGACCAGTACAGGGTCGGATCAGCATGTGTTCGAATCCTGAGCGTGGCAGTCGGTCCACTCCTTATCCCGGCGTTCATCCTCCCCTCGGATGGGCTGGTCGACAAATGGGCACCTGGCTTAGGCTGGTGTGTGTGTGTGTGTGAGTGTGTGTGTGTGTGATGTGGTAGGTAACGTTGCGAATGCAACACAATTACTGTTGGGTCACAGTCTTGCTGACCACTTCTGGGATCGTGTGGATATCTTACCACAACTCACGAGACTCGTTTCTAACTCCACCACTCCCTGTGGAACCCAACGACATTAACAGTCCCCCCAAACGGCAAGGTTGTTTGAGGTTGCGGCCTACGCCTTCCTCCTCAGGTTCACGCTGCAGCATGTCTCTTCGAGCTGCGTTCGAACCTCAACCCCGAGCAGCCCGTATGTTTGGACAATGTGCAAGTAGTGGCCTGAGTACTGCTGGCTCTCACGTGCTTTGTCCTGTTGTCCTCCTGCAGAGTACATGAATTCAGGGCATCATTTCATTTTTGTGGTGTTATGCTGCCATCTGATTCTTGTGTCATTTTCCTCCACTCTCCCGTGTCCGTCATGATAAATGGGAATGATTTTTCCTCTTCAGTTTAGATTTGTGACCATGCTTCCCAGGGCTTCCCGTGCAAATTGTAGTAACACAAGTTGCAAGTCTTCCATAAGGAACTGGTCTTCCCTGCCTTTTGTCAGGCTGCAGGAGCATGGGATGGGTACCCAGTTCTGCCAAACGGATTCCTACAAAACGTGAACGTGAAAATATTCATAATCCTTCTCCTGCAAATGGCAATGGTATATAACAGAGAGAGAATGAGTTTATGACGCATCATCTACTTCGCCTACACTCTAGAGAACCGTGTCTCAGTGACTCCAGTCGTTCCCAACAATGATGACCTCTCCGGCTGCCTGCCTGAACTCGCCAAGGGCGGAACGCATGCAGCCAATTCTCGATAGGAAGCAAAATCGTCATACAGACATCCCGGAACGAGAAAGAAGAGAGAATCGCGCCATGACGGCGAAAGCGTCGTCAGTCTGACAGGGATATTATCACGAAAAGATCAAGCATATCAGTCAGTACCGTTCATAATCTTTACCGAGTTTTACGAACGTGTTATACATTTGCCACCTGGAATTTACCTGGTGTAATCTTCGGGGTTCTACCCCCACCTCGGGTTCACTTCAAGCTACTGAGCTGGGTTCACTGGGATCAGAGCACAGGCCCCGCGTAACCACCACAGCCTGGTTGGTCTGGTACAGCGGTACTCACTTTTCCAACGCCTTCTTAAAATTTCTCCGCCGTGCACCCCATAAGAGTTTTGATGGTTCTACAATCGTCATGGTTTTTATGAGTGAAGGATGGGGAACATGTCTTTTAGAATCTTTTAAAGAGTATATGACGATGTACTCATCCCGTCTGCAGTCCAGACACTACAGCCTTAGTGATTTCAGACGTTTTCAGTGGTTCAGTTCCTTTACCGCGTCAATACGGGCCATGAAAGATCTTTGAACACTCTCGTTCAGCAGTCATGCCCGTCTCGTGAGGAGGTATTCGCACACAGCAACAGTCTACTCGTGAGAGAATTAGCGCGTCGATTTTCATTGGCTTTTCCTCACGTGTTGAAAGTCCGCAAGATCCACCTACCATGATTCTGAAAGAAACTACTGTTGTATTGTTTTGCTTGTTTAAGGTAATGTGGTCAGACATATTGCTTCCAGGTTTTTCACATTGCTAAATCACAATACTGTATGACAGCGTCTGTGTCCGTCCAGTATTCTGTAGTGCTCTTGATTTCATTCTCTCCATACCAGAGGAGACAGAACTTGTCCCCAGTGAAAAGCACATTGACTTCGGTGGAAGACTTTGTTGACGTTCGTTTTTTGTTTCTCTGAGTCTTCAACTGAAGAGTTTTTATACTGCAGTATTATCTGCATAGGATGATATGAAACTGTAACTCGTGTTCATGTTAATGTTGGATAAAGAATGAGGAACAGAAGGAGTGCAAGTACAGTTCCTTGGGGGATTGAGCTTTTTACTGTAGAGGCACTGAATATGTCATGGTTTACAACTTGTTGAGATCTGTCAGTTAAAATGATGAATATCCATCTTTCATATTTACCGATTATTACCATCTTACGTATTTCATTTGTCATAACACCTTACATAAACCATGATCACATCCACCAAATGCTTTTTTCTTTTTTTCTTCAAAATCAGTATACTGTGTGTGAGGTGGTGCACAGGCATGATCCTTGAGGATACGGGTCACGTCAGAGGTCACACTTATCATGACCCTGGGTCACACCGGCCTGCTAAGGGAATCAGCTGGTGGTCCCGCTTACACCAGAACCAGACGCTCAATAATGACAAGTGTTGGAGCAGGTGTTGCGAGCGATCACCAGTGGCAGCATGTATTGTGCAACTATGATACCACTACCTCCCACGGTCAACACTACTACCTCCCATGGTCAACATCAGTACCTCCCATGTTCAACACTACGACTTCCTATGGTCAACACCACTACCTCCCATGGTCAACACCACTACCTCTTATGGCTAACACCACTACGTCTCATGGTCAACACGACTACCTCTCACGGTCAACATGACTACCTCTCATAGTCGACACCACTACCTCCCATGGTCAACACCACTACCTCCCATGGTCAACACCACTACCTCTCATGATCAATTATTTCGCAAATTTAAACAAACAGTCAAAAATCGCCAGCCTGTCGGCCTTAGGAAGCCTTGAGCGGAATGATAATTATTGCAACATGTAATGTTTCTCAGACACATCTAAGGTACGCGTGGAGGTTGGCGCTTCCTTCAGTGAAATCACACAACCGTGGGATACGAACAGAACACATCCACACGAGAGGCTGTCTCACAAGAGCGAAGAAAGGATAGGAGGAAGGCGCCTCAATAGGACACCAGGTGCAGACAGGGATTATGGAACAAGAAGGTGGCGGTGGACGGGAGTTAAGGGGAGGCTGAGAGGACCACAGACCCTACACCTCTCACGACAATACTTCAGAAGGAGGAAAACAAGACACAGTGAGCGGCGGGTTGATCATGAGACACGGAGATGCCGGGACTGGGGCCCCAACCGCAGCAGGACCACACTGGGAGGTGTGGAGCGTGCAGGAAGCTGTAGGGAGGAGGCCGCCACATCCACTTTAATAGCGAGGGAGGAGATGCAGGTCGGGAGAGTTAAGCTCTGCCCACGGCGGCCAAGTAACGTGGGGCCGCGGGAGCCACGCAACTCCCGACGAGGAAGAAAATGGCTTCCAAACACCTTTCACATAACGTGAGGGCTGACGTATCCTGCTACTGCATGAAGTAAAGGAATAAGTGAACACACTTCCTGTGAACAGGAGGATGAGCGGCTCTGGGGACACTGTACCTCTCGCTGAGGACCCCGTCAGACAGAACACCTGCCAACCTGCTGCTATAGGCCTTGTGTAACACGTGACGTAACACTGTTGTCACGACCACTTTCCGACAGCGAGAAAGTTTGAAGAACGGTGATGTGCTGGAACGTGCCAGCCCTGGAGAGGCTGTGTTACTCGTGACCGTCCACACACGACAGACCTACACGCCTCGCGTGATCAGGTCCAGCACGGACTTTCCAGTGCAGGGAATTGCATAAGAGGGTTTCCCCAGTACCATCGTAACTCTTCAGTAAGTATACGAGTGTTAGTGGCGAGGCAGACACGGATGGTCAATACACTCGTCACTGTCAAGTGCAACACGCGGGAGAGGGGGGCAGAAAGAGAGAGACGGGGGTGCGACGTGCAGGAACTGACCCATAAGCTGACGACTTGCCAGCCGGTAAGTCTTACAGGGAAATTAAAGAGGAGCGAGGATACTGAATACGGTTTAGTGGACAGACGGCTGTCTGGCGGCACAGGACACACAAGTAGGGGTTGGCAGTCTCCTTCCCGACACGTGTTCCCACCTTACAGTTTTCCCTCGGAGGGGAAGGCGCGGGGAGGGGACAGTGCAGACGGCCCGGGCAAGTAAGCAAAGAGCCTAAAAAGCGGGTCGCAGGCGGCACCAGGAAATATATGGACGCGTACTGAGGCGCTGGGTCTGGTGTGCCATGTGTCAAGCAGGGTCACAAACGTTGCACCATAATGTGTCATGTGTCAGGCAGGGTTACGAACCAGTTATCGTCTCCAGGGGACGACGATATTCCTCCTCAGTCTCTGTACAGCAGAAGAAACGACCAGACCCTCTGGCAAGACGGTACGACCTTTCACTAAGATGGACTGACCTATGACCCTATGTTATGACACAGGTCAAGAGCCAGGCCATCATTCTCGCGAGTCGTACCGGCGTGCTCTATGGTCGCACCGTCGTTCTCTAGAGTCGTTTCGTTGTGGCCAATGGGTTAAGATGCACTTCCGTTTTCTTCAGTGATATAATCTGGTCATCAATACAAGTCGGCTAGTGTCTCTGGCTGACCAGGGTCAGTTACATCCTGTGTTTAATTTGGGAATTCCTTTCCTGATGAGGCCACACACACTTTAGCATTATCATACCCCGAAGATTTCAGCAGTTTAGGCAATACGTAAATGTTTGAAATACCCACTTTCCCTCTGTGATATGGCTAGTTGAGAGGGTTATTACTGTTTGTGTGTTACGGGCGGAGAGGTTTACACTCGTGTTGTCCCGTCTCTTAACTTGGTACCGCCTTATTCCCATGTATATATGCACGCACACACACCAGCCTAAGCCAGGGGCCCATTTATCGACCAGCCTAGTGGGGAGGATGAACACCTGGGTTGGGTGCAGGCCGACTGCCACGACAAGGATTCGAACCCACGCGAGTCAGACCCCGGGCTGGCCCTTGCTGACTCATGGTCAGCAACGCTAACCACTACATCACGTACGCCCATATGTGTGTGTGTGTGTGTGTGTGTGTGTGTGTGTGTGTGCAGGATCATCAGGTACACATGACGGGAAATGTCAGTCTGCGAATCAAGAATATACGAAAGTTGCTTCTGTGGCGACGTGAGGCGAGTGTTGCGGCCGCGTTAGGGCATGCAAGGTCACGGCCATGAGGAAGGGGTCAAGTCACACGTCAGGTCAAGGTCACGAAGAGGGGAGGCCCAGCCCCCAGTCAGGTCAGGGTTACCAGGAGAGAGGCCAGGTCACCAGGAGATGCTAGGTGTCACACATCAGGTCAGGGTCACCAGGAGATGCCAGGAGTCACACGTCGGGTCAGGGTCACCAGGAGGGAGGGGCAGGCCTGACACGGTCAGTCAGGTGCACGTGGTGGGAGCCCATGATCCCACACCAGCTAACCTGCTCTCCTACTCAGGCGTCTCGCTTCCATCCCACACGCAGGACCACAGGGCATAAATCTAAGGCTCTAAGACCCATCCCGACTGAGAAATACCCCCCACAGTGGTGACAACGGAGAACAGACTGATCGATCAAATATCAGACCAGTTGGCACATATTTACAGGGAAGCAGCACATGAAGTCTGGCCGAGACTTGAAGGCGACGCCGTTAACACAGCTGACGTCGGACCCCAGACCTGGAGGACAGTACATACATGGGATATCCTCAGGTCCCCCCCCCCCGGGAACCTCAGGGAACAGAGAGAGGCCCCAGCCAGCCATCCACGTACATATTAACCAATACTTTAGCTTAGCAATGTTTCCTCTCCCAAAGCAACGAGAGACGTCACTAGCCCCCCCCCTCCCCTAGCCCACTGAGGGTATGCAAATAAGGCAATAGAAAAAAAAAAGGAAAAAAATACAGCCTCTGCAAAAGCAGCTGCAGATCAGAAAACCACCACATTACATATTACCCCTGTGTTCTCTGCCTTCCATCTCATACTGTTCCTTTCGCTGTCCCACCTCTTACTCTTCTCCCTCCAACCATCCTCTTAGACAAAAAGTTATGTCAAGGTCAACAGGAGGGAGGGGGAAGGTTGGGGGGGTGGAGGTATGGGGCACCGTCGACAGGTGATAATGACAGGGGGTATCTGCCCCTGACACCCCCAGCACCCCTAGGAGCATGTACAGCATTACTGACCTCTACTGCTTGACACAAACATACGAGTATATATTGGAAAACCGTAGTGAAGGGTGAAGGTAAAACTTACACAGGGGAAATAAGCAAATAATCCTGGGCCTTCTATTCTATATCTCGGCCCACAACCTGACCATCCAGAATCGTTAGCTTAGGTCGCCAGTGTGGCTTTTATCTTCATACCAGAGTTTGTATCATTCTTTCTAAACACCTGCAGAAGAACGAGGGAGAGGGATAGGCGAGGGAGCAGGGTGGAGGAAGGAGCAGAGTGGACAAGGAAGCAGGATGGAGGAGGAAACAGGGTAGAAGAAGGAGAAGGGAGGACGAGTGAGGAGGGAGGACAAGAAAGCAGAGTGGACGAGGAAGCAGGTGAACAAATCCTCATCAAACCGAGTGTCGATGGGACGCTTAACAGAGTCAGCCACAAAGTAATTCGCCAACAAAATCATGAAGAGACAAGTTCAAACACAAACCTGACGACACCAGAACATGAGCAATTACATCAATAACTATTGCCACACTGAGAGCCATGAAGACGCACATGCATAGTCTAGGAGGTCGCCGACCTGACTGACACGAGGCATATTTCATCAGCGGCCAGAAAGGGGAGGAAAAAGCCTGGGGAGACAAGGCCTGGAATGGGGCGTATCAACATGCGAAACCATCACCAACTCCCCACGAACAACGAAATGACACAACGAAAGAAAATCAAGTGAAAGAAATGTATGGAAAGACGGTGTATACGAGGGGATCTCAGGTAAAGAGAAATTGTTCATATATCACAGTTGTGTCCTGTGACAAGTTTTGATTGTCACGTGATATACCCTTGGTGGGTTGTGTGTGGGCCATACCAGCAGGAGACCTACTGGGGGGGGGGGGGGTGGGGGGGAAGGTAGAGCACAGCTGGTATCCGCCACTAGGGTTATCATAGCCTGCTACACAGTGGAACGTGAAGTTCAGTACAACTAATTCTTAAAAGATCAGAGGCTGCAGCCAGTCGCTCGTTATCAATAATAATAATAATAATAATAGTTATAATAATATTAATATTAATAATAATAATAATAATAATAATAATAATAATAATAATAATAATAATAATATTATGATGGAATGGAGTGTGAGATGTGGTGAGGATATTGATGGTGCCCAGAGGACGTCCGTGTGAAGGAGAGATGCTGGTTTGGAGTTGGGGCGACGTCGTCACCACAAGGCTTGGCCGCCTGTGACGTACTGGCGTGAAATATCTTGCCTCCATCCTGACACTGCTGACGGTCTCTCACGTGGACGCGAGCCTGACACCTATAGCCACAAACGTTGACATATGACACCCATAGCCACAAACGTTGACACATGACACCCATAGCCACAAACGCTGACACATGACACTCATAGCCACAAACGCTGACATATAACACCCATAGCCACAAACGTTGACACATGACACCCATAGCCACAAACGTTGACACATGACACCCATAGCCACAAACGCTGACACATGACATCCATAGCCAAAAACGTTTACACATGACACTCATAGCCACAAACGCTGACACATAACACCCATAGCCACAAACGCTGACACATGACATCCATAGCCAAAAACGTTTACACATGACACCCATAGCCACAAACGCTGACACAAGACACCCATAGCCACAAACGTTGACACACCACCCATAGCCACAAACGTTGACACATGGCACCCATAGCCACAAACGCTGACACATAACACTCATAGCCATAAACGTTGACACATGACACCAATAGCCACAAACGTTGACACATGACACTTATAGCCACAAACGTTGATACATAACACCCATAGCCACAAACGTTGACACATAACACCCATAGCCATAAACGTTGACAAAAGACACCCGTAGCCACAAACGTTGACAAAAGACACCCGTAGCCACAAACGATGACACATGACACCCATAGCCGCAAGCGTTGACACATGAAACCCACAGCCACAAACGTTGACACATGACACCCATAGCCACAAACGTTGACACATAACACCCATAGCCACAAACGTTCATACATGACACCCTTATCCACAAACATTGACATATGACACCCCTAGCCATAAACGTTGACACGTAACACCCACAGCCACAAACGTTAACACAAAACACCAACAGCCACAAACGTTGACACATAACACCCATAGCCACAAACGTTGACACATAACACCCATAGCCACAAACGTTGACACATGACACCCATAGCCACAAACGTTGACATATGACACTCATTGCCACAAACGTTGACACAACACCCATAGCCACAATGACACATAACACACATACCCAAAACATTGACATATGCCACCCACAGCCAAAAACGTTGACACATAACACCATGCCACAACCGTTGACACATCACAACATTACCATAAACGTTGACACATGACATTCATTACCATAAACGTTGACACATGACACCCATTACCACAAACGTTGATACATGACAACCATCACCACAAGGTTTATAAATGACGCCCATCATCACAAACACCCATGACCACACACCACGTGTCAGTGTTCTAGACAGCCTCTGTGATCAATATATATAGCGAAACATCAATGTAAAATGTGGCAACGAAGCTGTTCTTCTCATGTTAATATCAACACACGAACCATTTCACGTCACGGCTGGACCACACAAGACTGATGGAGTCCACAAGGTGTAGGTTAACAGACGGGATCCAGCCTTGTGCCAACCATGAATCTCTGTCCGTCTGTCTGTCCGTCACCATATAAAGACAGGGTAAGTAAACCTTAAGCACGACCTTCCGGTATGATGCCTTGGCCTGTCCTTGAAGGGTCAGGTCAGAGGCCATCATACCCTCCTGATCAAGGATCGCGCCGTCTTGGGCAAGCATCGTACCGCCGTGCCCAAGGGCAGCACAGGCGCGTTTAAGAGGCTGAAGGCAGCGGGTCGTGTGTATCCGAGGAAAAACAGTTGTTCTGGGCTTGTTAAGAGGTGGCCACCATTACCACCTACTGGATCATTCACGGTCAGCTGGGGACGTTATGACACCCACCACACATTGCCACATTCTCCTCGACAACACCTGCAGAATTATTAAACGACCAACGTTCGTCCGTGACCGGTCAGGTCCACTCCCATCTCGCCTAACTGCTCCACCTGACCATCTCTGCTACTCTGGCTTTTTACACAGCCAGCGGGGACATTCCTGTGTCGCCTTCCTGCTCCACTCGACCATCTCTTCTACACTGACTTTACTTGCACAAAATCAGCCGACCGGCCTGACTCTACCCTGCTAAACTTTACAGTACAAGTGTGTCCCGGCCGCACAGGACACAATACACCGATCTTTCCACTCCCTTACCAGAGGACTAAACCTGCTAGATAACGTTGCACAGCGACGCACTGGACTCTACACTGCCTGCCCAGCAGAATCTATGGTGCCGCGTTGTTTCTAACGCTGCCTGACTGGCTAATCATTACAGGCCGGTCCTGACCCCACTGGGCCGTGCTGTGCCCCTCCCTCCGGAGCCCACCGCTCACTGCATACGAGACCACCTCAGGTGGAGGGGCGGTGGGCCGCCCGCCCCCGCGTAAATTATTGGTGCACCACCGGCGTCGGGTGGCCACCGTGCACCCCAGCCTGGGCCACCTGTACTGTGCACCGGGCCGGCCTGCAGTGCACAGCGTGGGCCTCCTATACAGTGCACGGCCAATAGCATCCAGCGCACGGCGAGGACGCGGCATGAACGAGGGCAGACCGCGTATCACACGGCCAGCCGACCAACTGCACTTTTTCACTATTTATCACTGTTTGTGTCATATTATAGCAATAGCGGATGTGTAGGAGACAGTGCTGGGGGAGAGAGAGAGAGAGAGAGAGAGAGAGAGAGAGAGAGAGAGAGAGAGAGAGAGAGAGTACATACTGCTGTAGAGACCTTCCTTGTGTTTCTCTGGACTGGCGGCTCAGTCTATGGGGTCTCGCCACACTGCCTCACCCACCACCTCCCAGGATGTCCCTCCCTCTCCCTCCCACACACCAGTACGAGAGGGACTGCAGCCTGTAATACCTTAGCGTTCCCCCTGGGCGCCTTATACTCCCACAGCTGCTGAGCTGGGTCGTTGGTCGACCAAACTGTTGGAGGCTGCGGCCCGCAGGCCCCTATGACTACCTGTGCCCCGGCCCGTCGTGTAAATACTTGTTCTTACGACGGGTTATAAATATCTGTACTGAACCAGTCATGGCAGGTTAGCAACATGGCTTCCACTACACCAAACTTGCCCCTGCAATGTCAGTTATTAGGAAAAAAAAAAAAAAAGACGATTACGTACGTGGAGAGTCCGTAGAGTTGCACGGGAAAAAGCGTCCGTCCGTAAGGTCGCCCCGCCGGCCAGCCGTAGACGCAACTCAAACCTTGAACCAAGGGAGGGATCTCTATATGGTACCGGCCCAGGTCACGACACCAGGTCACCAAAAGCCAGCCAGGGCGATGGACACTAGGGCATGAGCACGACCTAGTGAGTTGCGAGCATGACCTAGTTGGGTATGAAACCGACCCAGTGGGGTATGAGGACGACCTAATGGAGTACGAGGACGACCTAGTGGGGTACGAGATGGTGCTAGGGCAAGAGGAAGGAATGGCGTAATAATGTTTCCTTTTAATTAAAAAAAAGTTCATCTATATAAATACAGGGTGGTGCAGAAGTCCGTGTTGTAAGAAATAGATATAAAATCATCTCTGCAGATCGTGGCCGATGACGGATGTACAGGAACGTGTCAAGGTAGTATTTAACACCTGGTACACAAGGGGAAAACTAGACGACAATTAGAGAGCAATTCGACAGAACATTTCGCAAAACTAGACTTACAGATAAGAACATTTCACAGACCGGAATCTACAAAAAACATGACATAGACCAGCACTTACGAACAAACCAATTCATATGTTGGTCAGTAAATTTAAGACAACAGGATCTATTGTTGATATGGATAAAGTTTGTTGTCCACGAACGAACCTCCAAAGATATCAAAATTGTACGACACGTCTTGAAGAATAATATTCCTGGAGCATCTTTTGGCGTACACTCACCTGACCCCATTAAACTGTTTCCTAATTTTTGTTCACTTTCCTCTTCAGCTTTAATTAGCCAGCACCTACCAAGAAAATTGTATGCAAGCATTTTTACAATAAAACAAAACGAGTCCGAATATACAGGAGGGTGAATGGCATGCATGTGATAAGAGTGATTTGGAACAATGTGGTATACTGGAGTCAACATGCTATTAATGGACTGAACCAGGGCTTTTGAAGTGGCTGCGGTAAACCACAGAAAGGTCTGTAGGGCCTGGCTGTGAATAGGGAGCTGTGGTTCCGGTCTATTACACATGATAGCTAGAGAAAGGATACGAGTGGATGCGGCCTTTATTCGTCTGTTCCTGGCGCTACCTCGCTAACGCGAGTAACTGCGATTAAGTATGGAAAAAATTCTTTTAATCGTTTAAGCTGGCTGAATATCTTTAAGGCATTGTTTTTTTTTAAAGACAAATGCGTGTTTTTCCTCACCACACATTTTGCTTCATCAGATACAGTGTGAATTAAACGACCTATATTCATCTTCACTTTATCTTTGAAATATATTATTTGACTTTCGGGCACAGGAGCACCGCCCATCTTCAGTCAAATTCATAGCAAATGATACATCACACATAAACAAAACTGGAATGAATCACATCTTGAAGTGTTACAGATGAGACCTGTGACATAGATAATATATAGATCGGTGGACCGTGTTCCCCCGGAGTTCATGTGCAGTAGTGTGGTCGGAGGGGTTAAACACGTTGGATCAACGGTTTGGGGGATTGCCTAAGGTGTCTGCATCTGGGAAAGTCCGATGGAGGTAAAGAGTGGGGTCATTTGGGATGCAGTGCCCCAAATGACCCTAGTCTCTACCTCCATCGAACTTTTCTAGGTGCGGAGACCTCAAGCAAACCCCTTAATCGTCGCCTCATTAAGTTTTACCCCTACCGACCACACTACCAAACATGAATTCCAAGAAAACACGGTCTAACGATCAATATATTATCTACGTCACCGCTCACATCTGTAACAGTTCAATATGCGATTCATTCATGTTTTGTTCTTTATATCATAGTATAATTTTTAATAAATTTGACTGAAGATAGTAAGAGTTCGTGTGCCGGAAACGTCTCGTGTATTTCATTAATAAAACGAAAATGCATATTGGATATTTCATTCACATCTTATTTGATCAAGCAAAACGTGTGGTGAGAAAAACTTACAAGCTAACAGAAAGAGAGTGAATGTTAAATAGGCACTAGTCTTTCACAAAGTATATATATATATATATATATATATATATATATATATATATATATATATATATACTTTTAGTGAGAGCATGGGTGAAGGGTACATGGCTAAGGATAGGTGGAGGCAAGCCTAGAGCAAGCAGTGGATACAACAAACACATGGACATACGGGGGTGACAGGTGGGCCCGTGTGTGCTCAGGGACCCGGGAGGTTCTAATCAGGGTTATCCAACATAATGCGCAACACTGGACAGGCATGCGCTTCCACCTCATAAACCCATTTATGCTCGAACAGCCAGACGTCATTCTGATAAACAGCCATGGTCTTACCAACTAGCAAACCATCAACAACACCAGACCACGCCACCAACCAACTCAATCACAGCAGCCACGTACACGCAGCAGCTGGTACAGCCGCTTGGAGAGGAGTGCTCAGGTACACCTCTCAGTTCAGTACTGGGACTTGGTAAGCCTCTCAGTAATGATAATAAGGTACTGAACACCCTACATAATCAACTTTACAATGTTTGCTTCTTAAACGCTGGCAGTTTTGTATGAGGTGCCGCAATGATTATTACTGGGAGCAGTTATTACACGTATCTTGAGGGGTTTGATTCGCCCTAGTATGGAATACTGGCCACACGTCTGGGGTGGGTGGCTCATCCTCCACCTCTCTCACAACGACAGTGGAATCAGACGTCTTCCGCGTCATTCACTTCTCCCGGCATCGCCTCTCTTCAACCTTCCCAACCCGTGCATCGAGATGCTGCTACTGCTGCTATCCCTCTACTCACACACACATGTTGCTTTAGCCATCGTTGTCGTGAGCTGTCTACACGTGTCTCTAACCCTAAGATTTGGGCCGGAGGCACGCGCCTGGCAGCTGCTTCCCACAGTTTCTGTGCAGAATCCGGCCACTCGAGTAATGGCTGTTATGATACCTCCTTCCCTAGAACAGCTAATCTGTGGACTTCTTCTGCGTCTCTTTTCGTATAATTTTTCCTCCCTTAGGAGTCAGGTCTACAAAGATCTGTGGAGCCCTGATTAATTTCTATTTTCCTTTCATTCTACTTTTTTCTTTCACCCGAGATGGCCTTGATTGGGTCATGTTTTGCCCGTGCCATGTTGATCACTTGGAGAAAAAAAGTTGTAGTTGATGAGGCGGTGGAGGAAGCAGGTGGTGGGGGGAAGAGGAGGTGATGGGAGAAGTGGTGGGGAAAGACGATGAGGTTGGTAGAAGAGGAGGTGGTGGGAGGAAGAGATGGTCTGAGGGAAGAATTGGTAGCAAGAGGAACGTGATGCGTGGTGATGAGGGCATGATGCAGTGGTGAAGCCGAGGCAGGAGGGTGATGCGGAGTGGTGGAGGCGAAATTTAGTGGTGAGGGTGATGCAGGAGTCAAGACGTAAAGAAGGTGAGGCAAGAAGGTGATGAGGAATAGCGAGGCAAGGTAGGAGGGTGACACCATGTGGCGGAGGCCAGATGCAGTGGTGGGGGCGAAGCAGGTGGGTGACGCGGGGTAAGGTAGGTATGAAAAGATAACTTGGAAAGGTGGGGTTGAGTCTGTGGGGGTTAAAAGAACAGGTATTGTAGAAATGGGAAGAAACAGTAGAAGGAGACAGGAGTGGAGGCAGTAGGGAGAGCAAGCAGCATGTTGCAACAGTGCTGGAGGTGTCCGTATCACCAACACCCGACCTGCCCCTGATAACACGTCCTGCTCTATCCTAGCCCAGACTTGGCCTTCTGTGTCTGACCTGCTCGCTCACCCCTCGCTTTGCTGACCTGACCTGCTCCCTACTGCTTACTCTGCTGATCTGACCCAGCCTCTCTTGGTCTAACCCACAGCTTCCCTGTCCTTGTAGGGTAAATCAATCTACCACATTTACAACGGTAATGGAAAGGGAAACACGGCAGGTAATGATCTGCTGGAACGTAGTTCATTACCTTATGTACTGGCGAAAAAATTCATGTATCCATTGTTACACGTTCCTCAGACGGCAATGGTGACCAATCCGACAATGAGAATCACCATGGTTCCCTGCAAATAAACTATCAAGCTAATTAAATCTAAACAACAATGGTATTCGTTGAAAGGTTAAATGTCACAGACTATCAGCCACCAGTTTTATGAAAGACTACACGAAAGCATAGACAGAAGATACAGCACACTTCGTCAAGGTATACACCAGACACGTCAGTTAGCAGAGGAAGAACAAACTTGATGTGAAGTGCGAACGACACATTACACATCCAACTCTCAGTGAGCACCGCACCGCACTGCACTGCATTGCAACGCGGGAGACATCAAAGAAACAAAAACATTTCCAAAACAACATCAGAAGTAGCAGCATTAACTCCTGAAGTAAAAGTCACAATGACTAACTGGCGACGAATCTTTTTAAGAAAACAAATCAACTAAGCACCTAAATGTAGGCCCCCCAAATCCCCTGACATTCTCATTATATATCCAAGATCTGCTTCCCGGACATCACCTCAATGGCTGACACCATTGTATTTCAATAACTTGAAATTTTCCCTATACAGCGGATGGAGCCCTACAGCTCTAACCCCAGAGTCATAATGTGATGACACAGGAATGAACTATAAACATCCTTTGTAGCGTTCGAATGGACCCAAATGTCATCCTGGACAGCACGACAACCTCTGGCAGCCCCACCATCACCAACCCCACCGCACACGAAACAGATAACCCCTCAGTACCATAGACCAACTGTATCAACGTCATATGTGCTTTTGCAGTCTAGGTGAGTGTTAGGCAGTAAATGTTATGTAACAAGGGCCACATCCCTGGGCAATATGACTTCTGGCTCCTAGGAGTCTCGCTTCCCTCCTAGAGATGGTTCGCCTTCAACACACACTATGTCTAAGACATTATATATATATATATATATATATATATATATATATATATATATATATATATATATATATATATAAAATAAA